>JAPYZR010000038.1:0-75457 GCA_030522945.1 Trichopria nigra | reverse complement strand
TATGTAGAAAATCTAGAAATTTGATAGTGAAAATTACTATAAATTTTAGGTTAGATAAAATATGAATTCTGTCTCGTTTCTATATCGGTTTTGTCTAGAGAATACTAGATATGATTATTTCTATAGCAATTTTTCTTTAGGTTAGAATAAAATAGCTTTTTCTAGATAAAAACTAGACAGATTCTGTTTAGATCATGGACATAGATTGTTATCATGACCCCATGTACATTTTTTTCTTACACTATCCATTTCTCCTATGCCTTTAACATGGTAAATATCTGAATTGTCTAAGAATTGGCTAAGAAATGTTTTCATTTCTACCAGGGTTGGGACTACATAGTTTTCCAGTCTAGAACCAGTAATTATTCTTGGTAATCTAGACAGAATCGATACAGCGCCACGATTAATTTCTGCTAGGGGCGTAACTGTTCAATTTTTATTTTGTATCTATGCAATTTTTTTTTTATATTATTTACCTCTATTAACAAAGATTTGAAAAAAAAAATGCTTTTAAATATTTTCTCCGTTCTCGAACTTTATTGAAAGATTACAGGACTTTATTCACAACTTTCTTGATACAAGTCCAATCAATCAAAAACGCCAACTAATATACAATTAACTATTTTTGTCATTACATGAACTAAAACGTGGTTTTCAATTATACATGTCTGAGCCAGCGATTCTACTGCGAATAAGTAGAATTTTCGTATTAAAATAGGACAATCTTCCATCACCATTGTCCAAAATGCCGCTAAATTGGCAGTGCTGCTCAAAGCTCGTACTTATGTCTAATATGTGTATTTAGGAAAATGTTTGTTATTATATCGTTTTACTACTGTCTTGAAGCCGTAGCCTTCAACAATATATTTATCAGCACATACTTTTTGAAATTCGGCTTCGTACAAAAGAATTCTCGGACTGCTATATTAGAAGTTTTATAAAATATTATTTTATATATAGAAATATTTAATACAATAGATGACATGAGTTTATGTTTATTTAAAAATCAAAAATTAAATGAGAAAAGAAATTCGAAATGGAGCTACGAAAGAAAAACAAGTAGATATTATTACACTGAAAAAAAAATTTGTTATTTTCAAGTAAATAAAGAAAATGTTTCCTTCTTTTTAGTAAATCTTATTTAATTCAAGAAAATCTTTTCTTAATTCAAGTAAATATTTACTTGAAAATAACAAATTTTTTTTTCTGTGTATAGAAAAACTATTATTACAGGAAAGTTTTTACAAAATTCAGTAAAAACTGCATCTGTATTTCACACCACGAAAAACGGATAAATACACACAAGGTAGAAATAGTATTTTCAAATTTTCAAAAATTAGTCGAGTAATAATAATTCTGGAGAATACGAGAGGAAATAGTCCTACAATTTGTATATAACGGCTCAGGTAGTATTATCAGGTAGTCATATTATTGATCAAATTCATTTATTTCGATTGACATTAACAGTAATAGTATCTGCGGTTTCTTTCCTTTTCAATTAATTTTTATTTATTATATTATTCTGTTTGAGTTTTGTTGAGGAGTTGAGGAGAAAAGAAAAAACAGCAAAATCAAAATATAAATAATTAATAATAATTAAAAAAAAAAGGAAGTTTACAGCAATTCTTGGGTACTTTCAATTCTATCATCGATTTTCCAGACATTGAAAAAGAACTAATAGAAAGAGCTTGAATGAAAAATTTAAGAATCGGAATATTTGTATTTTATCACGTGGTCCTTAGTATCTACTACAAAACTAACACAGATTCCAGATCATTTCAAAGTCGATTTTACCTGAAACAGACATGAGTAATGGAATCCCACATCGAATTCAGCCAAATTACATTGCGCAAATAAGAATTGGCGATAACAACAGACTTCTAATGTACAATTCATTTGCTTAATTTTCACAAATTTCAAACTCGTAAACTTCACACTTAATTCATTTAAAATTACACGCTTTAAATGGTGGAAAATCGAGGGCGAAGTTTCACACGTCAAAAGGTGTTTTAGAAACGTTTTCATTTGCAATGTCACTCCTCGAGCGATCGCTTAAGATGGATTTGAGAAATCTTCTTTCAGAATCTTTGAGGAGTCTAGACGGATTTGGGCTACTCGCTACTTGTGAGGTGACAATTCCCTATAATTTGTTCCGGAGTTAAGTTATAAATGATTTGATAATTGATAAATGAGAAAGTGTCCAAACGTTATATATAGTGCTCTCATTCAGTAATTAACATTTGCATTATATATATATATAAAAAAAATGACTGTCACTTGTTTAAAAAATGCTTTAATATATTAATTGATGGAATAAAAGTTGGAGGATGACGCATGTAAACATATAAATGTCTCATTTAACAGATTGTTTTATTACATATTGGTTAAGTATAGTTTATCTTTTTTATTATAGATGAACTGTGATTTCAAAATTTTAATAATTTGGAAATGGTTTGTCAGTGATAGGTTTTTAACTCCGTCCTAGTCTCTAAAAGTCCTAATTGTGTATTGTCATGATAACATTTGGCATAAGCATATTAGTTATACTGTAATTATCATGGGACTATGTTTAGCCTATTAACGTACACGCGCATGCATATACATGCCTGCGCGCTTGCGCACCGAAACACCTATGAACGACTTGATGGTTTCTTTATAGTAAGTATTTTTATTATAAGTCAATCCCAATGTTTCGACCACTTCCTGATAATCCCTATTAATATTTATTAGCAAACATATTAGGTGAACAAAATAAAACCATAAACAATTATTCAACGAAATACTTGAAACCAGCTGACAAGTAATGGTTGAAATATGGAATTGAGTGATTGAAAATAATGATCTCAAAGTTAAAAGCCGCGGGGTTGTTTTCGATGTATACATTAACGCTTGAATGTTTGAAAGAATCGCAGATGACGAGATGAGATCACCACAGATTGAATGAAATCGCCTTACCACAATTTACCATCCAAATTACGTTATACGCACTTATGTCCTAATTGTCAATATTTGTAATCGCTCGTCGAAAAGGTTACACGGCTCATTTACTAGATCGTCTCTCTCCTTAAAGCTTCAAGTGTTCCGGGAGGTCCTGTTTGTTTTAGGAAGAACATTATCGGCCCAATCGAGACTGACAGCGACGTCCTTCTTACGTCCTTGCTCCACATAATTGAATAGCATTTTATTTAGCACAGTTCCCTGCATTCTGGATAGCCGCCATTTACCTCAATTACGCAATTCACCGTACACAACCGACCACGCAGCTACCTGGCTTGGATATATACTCCTCGGTAGTGTCGAGACGCTTCGACGATGCTCAATTGTAGTGGGAGATATTTGATGACACGTGTTTTCACTACCACCATCACTGTCATTACAATTAGACTCTGACATAATTTGGAATACAACATAATATACTATTGATATCACATTCGGCTCATTTGTTTGATCGTACTTGAACATGAACTTTTTTGAGCGTACAAATAATGCTTATTATTTGATTTCTTAGGGATTTATTGAATGGCTAACTTTTGTTAGACTGAGATCATTTCTGGGTTTGTAGTATATTTGCAACAAGTATTTGTGCACGTGTTGCGAATAAGAAATGAAATTGAATAATTAATTTAATGTCATGATTGCACGTGTTGACGTGCATATATCAATAAATTATATTTTTACAATTTATTCTTATACATCTCTAAAATATTTGAAAAGTTTAAAATAAAATAAAGGAAAAGAAAGAAATGAAGCACTGCAATTATAATGCGTATATACACCGAATACAATCCAGCAAATGAAATTGCATTGAAAAATGTTGAATGCGATTCAATACGATTTCATGCAATTTTCTTCCCTGCTATCCATATCCCAACAATCGGAAAAGGATTTGATCGAATTAAGAAATATAACGTTTTCAATACCGTTTCTTTTGATTTCGACTTGCATTTGTGATGATCTAATTCGATTCGCTTCGACTCAATTCACTTATAAGTCTATCCTCCGAATGTGGAAATCGAATATATTCGTTTTAATGTATTCACATATCTTTACTGTAATAAAGATAAAATGTAACAGCTACATTTGTTAAAAAGAAAAACTAAAACGAGATATATCTGAGGTATTGTAACGTTTAGATTGACTTGTAATGATATTAGTGGATTCCGATAAAAATTCTAAGGGTTTGATTTATATTATCAGATATAAAAATTAATTTAAAATATATTTAGAGATTATTATGTGGCTTTTCTGCTCATGGATTTTTTTTTAATTAGAACCCATACATCATAAAGAATTTCAATTTGAAACTGGAAAGAAAACGGATTTAATTCGTTTCAATACTATTTCATTCGGTGAATTCAACATGTAAATTCGATCATATACGTTGCTATGCGAAAAATAATCAAACATGATCTAAAAATAAAAATGATTAAAAAGCAAAGCAATAATATAATAAAGTTATGAGGAAAATATAACAAATATATAAATGCAAATATAAATGCAAAAAATATAAATATAATTAAATCGATATGAAAGCCAATAAACGAGATCGCATTTAAAATGAGAATTTTACAATATTTTCCCGATCGAAGTCATTTTAAAATCACATTAGATCTGGTACGTTTTTAAATGTCGTTGCAATTCACGAGTTCTCTAAGTACAAATAATGCAAAAATCTTTATTTAATGAAAAAATAGATTTAAATCATATGGACCCCGTATAATTTAAAGTTTATAGCGATGTTTTTCATATATGATTACATTTTTATCTCAGGAATAGATTTATAATATGGATTTTTTACATTGCATAAAACCCTATTGATCCACATTCAACATTTTTCAATGCGATATCGTTAAATACATTTTTAGGTCAATCGATGATCATTTTGCGTATATTTTGTCGCGTACGATCGAATTAATTCGATCTTATATTGATTGAACAAATTTCGAGAAATTTTTCATTCAGTCGATTTAACTAATGTAATGAACCGAATACAAGAAAGTCGATTGAAATGTATTGCTAATAATTGAGTGACTGATGTCTGAATTCCATTTCTAAAACTTATTCAATCTTTCTATTCTCTCATCGTTCAGACATTGTAGACATTGAATCTATGTAGACGTATTGAAATGTTGTTTTTTTTTAATGTTTGCGAATACTTGACAAGTCTAATTCATACTGAAATTATTTGAATACGACACGGAGTAAATTATATTAAAATCCAGAGTGCTACAATTGAAAATCAGTTGCGAATTTTATTCGGGCATTCAGAAACAGAATTCAAGAATTCTAGAAGAATTCAAAATCTGAATGAAACGTAGAATTACACTTTCCACTAGACTCGCCCAGTTTCCCGTAAGAGTAATGTTACCACTGGAAAGTGCTAACAATTTATGTATGAACGCGTAAAAACGTATATCATTTTGAAAATTGGAAACGTGATCTAATTTTTCCGAGATTGTTATACAGTTTTAGAAGCAACCTTATTCGATATTTTTCCTGCAGGCAAAGTTTCCCCCGCTTACAAATTGATGAATCGACTCCGTATACAATAGCAAATGTAACAGGACCAATTCAACGCCAAAACTAATTATTTGCTTGGAACTTTATATATAATGGGTTAAAATCAAAATCTGATCATAATTATTGCGCCGAGTGTGAGTAGGTATTACAGACATTCGTTTTGAAGAATGTAACGCATCGGAGAATTATATAAAGATGCCTCATGTAATTACACCTTAAAGTGTCATATGCGTCTTTGTTACAGCTTGCAAACCATGCAAAGTTTCATGCGAGTCAGGGTCAGTCACCGCTTCCTGTTCTCACGCGCAGCAAACAGAGATAGACAGTTAGATACATAGACAGATAGATAGACAAGGATAGCGAGGCAACGAAAGAGAGAGAGAGAGAAAAAGAAAAAGAGAGAAGGTGGGAGTTGAAGAAGGAGGAGGAGAGACAGAAGGTGGGGAAGAAAGAGAGATCAGGCGAGTAATATGCAGCAGATGAGTTTTACCTGTGAGCCAAGAACAGAGGTGGATAATTGTAAAAATCGTTACACGCGTCAAGAAAGTATCATCAGATACACAGAGTCAATAAGTCCTTTTCCGAACGTCCCCTAACGCTTTCCCTAATTGAGGGTAGACTTCGTGAGCCTTTGTCAGCTAAGAGTCGTAATAATCCATGGTAAGGTGATGGACTGTAGCCGAAGCTAGGCTAGTAAAGTGGGCCACTTGATTAAGCGACATGACGATAAACAAAACGCACAACTGCGGGAATAATATTGTCAACACTTCATGCACAAAACTATCAATATGTAAATAGCTTTATTCTAAATATACAAGGATAATCCATTAAATCTATTAAGTGATCTGATATTGTAGTGATATTACACGCCATTTTATTGTTGTGCATTTTTGATGATGCATCAGGTAAAATGCGAATGCAAAGAGAGTGTACTATAAACGATTCATAAGTTGACAAGAGGCATTCTCGGACAATTGGTATAATCATTCGCATGTTCAAATAAATAATCAGCACACATTGGAAATAAGCAATGTGGTATTTTCCCCTATATAATGGAATGTCGAGAGGAAAAAGATAAGATCGCAGAGAAAACATAAAGTCACGGACGTTAGATGAATAGAAAAATGGGAAAAGGAGAAAAGTGGTGGCGGTCGAAAATGTCGTTCGAGACATTTTGATGCGCATCAGATAGAGAAATTTCGAGATGGAGACATACACGGACGATAGATAGAAATCGAACGACACGATGAATATTACGCGCGAGAGAACGAGAGAAATGACCTCGTTCGAGGGAGTATAAGAAAGAGTAGAAAATTGGATAGTCAAGTGTTAAAATTTCCGCGAGCTAGTCGTAGAGAAATGATTCCAGATACCCCCGGCGGTGCGTGTCGGCGTGTGTAACGACGTTCGTAATCCAAGTTTATGGAGAGAGGCGAAGAACATCTCTGCGAGGAAGCGAGGTACGGCGGGTACGGCCAAGTTCTGGTACGCCTCGCGGACACCATAATGGTCCTGGGCCGACCAATGGCGGCTCGAAGCAGTCAAGGTATCTCGCGGCAATCGTTAGCGGCGGCCAATGGGGTGGTGGCGCGGAACAGTAATGGGCGGACTGCAGCCGTAGCGGCGCAGGTGGCAGATTTGCGAAGCTCGTCCACGAACTCGGGGAGAGGCTCATGCTTCATTATGTATCATTATACCGGTCCGCGCCGCGCGGTGTGCAGTGCAGTTACTGACAAAGGCACGCGTGTGTGGTATCTTTTACCTCCTTCGTATCGGCAGACCGTTTGTGCTAACCAGCGATTTACTCGCGGGGTGACAGGACGTGCGTGTAAAACCGCCACCGATCGGAAATCAAAACGATTAAATCAATCGGTCACCTTACACATTACTTTTCGTGAATATCGACCGCACACGTTATGCGTATAATTTATCAAACAAAAACGGAACGCAAGAATAATATATAGTGAATTTAAAGTAATTTTGCCATGGATTATTCGTGATGATTGCCAACCAATAGTTCATCGTATCATCCCAACGTGTTCCAATGTTCACACAAACGTAATAATAAGATCTCATCGAGAATCATTTGAATTTTTCTAATAGAGCCATGACTCACTGTGATGATATATATAAATAGTTCTAATATTTGTGCTCGACGTCAACTAGTCTTTACGTTATTTACTCGCTGATATTCGATTATTCGCTTATCTCATTCGCCGGTCATGTTATGGCGCAAGTGTTTGCAGCGGTGGTTAAAAAATCCTTGCAGAAAAGTTGATCAATTATGACAAACTGGCGAACCGTCGAAATTCGATTTATAAATAGCTGACGCAAAATTGGACAACTGTCAGTTCAACGTCGAATGAAACGTGGAGGTTTTTCAGGATTGTACCTCATATGTGTTTATCAATAGATCTCCGTGCCTCATCTGCAATATTTGTTACTGCACGAGTCCGTCGCGTGTGAATAAGTGGATGTGTTCAGTGATAGTAGCCTAACGAGTAACGAAATTTCATTCTTCACGTAGCAAGCTAGGCTACCGACAACTGAAGCTAAATAGTGTTTAACGAAATCAAACAGATTCATCCAGGACCTAACGCTACATTTCGGAAGTGCTATCAGTGTTTTTTTGAGACACGTATATATATATTTCATTTATTTACTGACGGTGCATGTGTGACGTAAAACAAGGAACTGGAAGATCCGATGAACAGTTATTTATTGCCGTCGATCCGATGCAATTATTAATGATTGTTAAAGATATCGGGTAAGTCGCAACTGGCCTCGTGATTCGCGCTCCAAGCCGCGTCCTGCGCCCCGACGTTTTCTCCAACGGGGTGAAGGATTTCCAGTGCGACCTTGTCGCATTTAAGGTGGAGAGTCCGGGCAGCACGACGACGCTCAATTTTACAGATTTGGGGAGCCCATTCGGGGCGGGCGACCCCTGTCCGTCTAGTACCCCGACCCCGAATAGTATGTCGGGCGGTGGACCGTCGGCTGGCGGAGGTGGTGGTACGAACGCTAGTGGAGGAGGTAGTGGCGGAGGTTCGGATATGGAACAACATCTTCATCATACGTTAGGGTCGGTGACACCCGGGCCACCAGGTGGAAATGGTGGAGATAGTGCCTCCAGTACACCCGTGTCGCAAAGCGGAAAATCAGCTTTCATCGAACTTCAGCACAATAACCTTTACAATCCCGCAAGCCTCCGCGGCGGTTATCCAGGCGGGCACAATGTGCCTAGCGCTCATCAGTTTTCGCATCAAGTTAGTTCTCTCGGTCATCAAGGATCGGGTCCTGGTAGTGGTAATCAACAGCACGCGTCTGACGGCTTTCCCAGCCCCAGGTCCGCGCTGGCCGGATATCCGTTCGCGCCCATGCACCAGCACAATGCCTATGGATATCACCTGGGATCGTATGCACCCCAATGCCCCTCGCCGCCCAAGGACGGTGAGTACCCCAACTGTAGGTATTCGAAACTTTTTATATATTATATATTAGACGTAGTTTAGTTTTTAAGACAGTCATTCATGCATGCATTTTCTAACGTACATCCATTTGACGACTTCTGTCCCGCTTCAGTGACGTTAATATTCATACGTTGAAGGTATGATCGACAAGCGACAGTTCGAAGTTTATCAAAAAATTATGAAGGAAAATTCCGATGATAGCATTGTGTATAATACCAAAGAAATCATTTGCAATTATTAAGAAACGGCCAACGTTTCATGGGTCTCTAATGCGAAACTCTATCATCATTAGGTTGTGGTTCAAACTATCCTGAAATTCTATGTGGTGAATAGATAAGGAATGTTAAGCGTTTAACAAAATAAGCAGATACTCAAAGGGCGAAATCGACGTATTTTTTAAGTTTTTATTTATGAATATTTTCATGCTCACTCAAAAACGCCTTCTCGCGTGCCTGCGGATAGTCTTAATAGAAATAAAATAAAGATGGAAAATACGATAGTAAAGGCAGGGATTTGTTAATTATACAAGTCCTTCAAGGAAGCATAACGGCGCAACGATCACGATACTAAATCGTTATATATAAAAAATTAGACATTAGGTATCTCGATATGAATGAGACACCAGTAAATACGAACAGATACATTCAACGATGAGCAGTAAAGTTCTCCAACTTATTGCATTGTCGACTCGACAAAGGTACACAAAAGTATTATTTGGCTAACTATATTATAGTTGACACAACTACTCTCATAGTTGACGCATATTTAGATATTAGATATATACTTTAAATATATAATATATTTTCATCATAGACATTGTCAACGTACTATGCCATATTTGCGAAAGAGATACTTGACCAAGCTTTCAATTTCCCGTTCTTTTAGTTGGTCTTCGGTGTTTACTTGCAAAGGCCAACTTTTCCATTTCCATTAAAAACGAACGTAATGAAATGCATTTAAACTTTAGTCTATTATGCTATTGCACTTTCTTCTGTATGCGGTTTGTTGAAGAAAGTTGCCGATGTCGCAATTTTCAACCCTCTTCGCGATCGACGCAACCCTTGCGGAGAGCGATTTTAATTTTTTGATTGCCAGCAGTTTCATTAACCAATTTTTCTTCATCGCTTGAAATCGCTTGTTGGAAAGTTTTTAAAAACTTTCTACTCAACCCTTGCAGTTTTCTGCGTATAACAGCGAGAGATCTGCCTGGCCTTCCAGATATTATTTTTCTACAAAGCAATATAAGGTTTATTGAACGTCAGTATTAGTCTTGTATATCCATGAATCACTCGCAATTACTCTTTTAGAACTGAACAGCAAGCACTGATGTCGACAATCAGCAATCATATAGTTTTGCAAAATATAACCACAGTTCAACTATTGACAGTAATTTTCATCCTGCCCGTGAAAGCTTTTTCAAAACTTTCCTCGGAAAATATACCTAAGCGATCATTGATTCGCGATATTCTGTAATACGAGCCGGGCTATGTCACGTAAACATTAAAATTTTATAAAAATAACGAATTCGAGTTCATTCGCCTATCGGCTACTTATTGCCCCTTCCCTAATGAAGCTAATGATATGCAGCTTTAAATTATATGACTATTAATGTATCCCCGTCGCGAACAAGGAATGTGTCGGTCACTGTAGATATGTGTGTGCCTTCGTATTAAATTTCATTTTTCTCTCTAATAATTACGCTACAAATTATCTCTTAATACCGGCAATATTATTTACCATTTAGTTCTATTACTATCAAGATGTTACACATGACGAGTTAAATATACGATTATTTGAGCATAACAAATTTCGTGCGCTTAATTGTATTCGTATCGTGTAATACACTGTTTCATGTTT
Source organism: Trichopria nigra (assembly GCA_030522945.1). Lineage (NCBI taxonomy): Eukaryota > Metazoa > Arthropoda > Insecta > Hymenoptera > Diapriidae > Trichopria > Trichopria nigra. The sequence goes on along the minus strand of JAPYZR010000038.1, from coordinate 64,610 downwards.
AATCACGCTTGGCATAGTGTGAATCCTGTTTTAGTGCTTTTGTAAATATATGCTGTTATTTATTTTTCAGCTTGTACTTTCTAGTTGTGCCACATTTAGCAGCTAAATTTGATAAAATTTATAGAATAAAAATGATTATAAGGAAGAAATTTATTGAATTGAATTCAATTATTAAAATATTTTCATTCGAAATATTTTTTGCTGATTTTGTTCGACAAATCTTCGGATATGCAAAAAATTTAAATTAATTAAGGGGAGTGCCTTTAGAGATGACACTTAATAATCAATTGTTTCCAAGCCAGAAAATCAGAATAGTATTTTTCTTAGTCACTCAACTGTGTGCACTCGAATAAGCGTGTTATTTTACTACAGTAGTCACGACTGTATTTTCAATTCGATATTTCCATATTTCGTATTTCGTAATTTTAAACATCAAGAAAATAAATTTGTAAGTCATAATATTTGTATGATTTATAGCTATAAAATATTTAGTAACAATATCGTCTGGTGAAAACGTACTAATGACATTGTCGGAATGAATCAATAAAGCATTCCAACTTGAAATAATTGAAGTGATATGATGAATTCGATTTGTTAAATTTTTAATTAATGTCATTCACCGGTATAACTCGTTAATGGATATTGCGTCCCATTAGGATTCAAGAGTTGAATGATTGAAAAATCAAAGAGTTGCAATGGCATCACTGATGTCAAGATCTCAGCAATTTCAGTAATTAAATAATAAATGTATCGTCATAATCTCGATCTGTTTAATTGCCGTCCAACACGTTATTGTTTTCTACGTGCTCAACGCGCAGGTCATATGCGTGTTCGTTCTTCGTAATTTTGTTACTAATTAAATTTACGGTTAGAACCAAGTCAATATTTGTAAATTATATTCTTTTACAGTTTTTAGGTTGGATTGTTCCCTTAAATAATTCTGATGAAAATTAATATTTTACTTGAATAGAATGATTTAAATACATGAAGTACATGCAATGGAAAACAATTGCAAAAACTTTTTTAATTGTATACCACTCTTGCGTATTAAGAAATTTATATATTGATTTTTTTTTTAGTATACCCTGTATTGGCGTTATATATATACTATTACATAAATAAATTATAGCTTCTTTCAATTAATTTTAATTGCGCGAATATTCGCAATAGTTTAAAAAGTTTTAATTCTGGAGGCAAAAATATTTTAATTTTTCTAACTAAATATGATATATAATATGACAAAGAATGATTGTACATTGTAGCATTGAGTTGATTTTTAGTCAGCAAAAATACGAACAATTGCGTAAAATAATGAAACAAAAATATTTGAATACATCAGTGTAGAATGCGTATATATTTTAGATATATTGAACTCTTGCACCACTAGTACTTATCGTTTATAAGATCCATAAATCTCAGTTTCAAAACCTAATAGTCCGAAATATCTTTTTTAGAGATTTTAGATTGCGCGTTCCTGCAGATCTTGTCATTATGTATTTATGTTTTTTAAACATGGAAATTATGGTGTTTTATGAAGTGCTTCTTTATATTTATTTAATAAATTACTCTTCATTTTCAATTTTACTTCATGATACCTAAATGTAATAAATTAGTCGCATTGAAATGAATTCATTTTTATGACATTTAATGAATTCATGCCCTTACATCATACTTTGTAACTTTTATGAAATAAAGAAAATACATGACACGAAAGTTTGACATGTAAATATTGCACAATTCAGAGAAATGCCGTAGAAAATAACCAAAAATTTTCCACTATTGTGTCTAAATGTATTCAGATTATAAAATAATAGTTCATCTAAATTATAAAAGTACTTGAGGTATTAAATCTTATAAATCTAAATTTATACTTGAATAATCTGACCAGCAAATGGTATCTAAACATATGTTCAATTTGTTAGTTGTTAGTTATAAGTTGTTAGTTAAAATACGTTCATTTTGTAATTATAAAAATATAGAGTGAACCCATCTCTGCTACAAGCGAGAAATTTACGAATCACCGCCATCTACTACTAAATTCAAAGAAATATAACCATACGACAGTTGATAACAGCGTTTGGTGCATCGTTTATCAAAAATGAACATCAATGAACTATCAAGAACTGTGAAATATTATATATTTATTTTCTTTAAGTGACGTGCAGGTAACTCGCAGTTTATATTTATTAGACGCCGTGAGTACAGAATTTATAGATTAGATTATAATTATCAAAAAATACAATGTGGATGACCACATGTACGTATACGTATGAAACTGCGCACTATTATTTGTATTTTTGCTTAAAACAGTGAAGGAAAGTGATGAATTGAGCTTTTAAGTACATAATTGGCCGAATTTTGATACAATTGTACCTGATAGGATAAATATTAAATTTCGTACAATATTTTGGATTTTACTATCATTAGATGACAGCAGTGAAATCATAAATGTATTATTGCCCTTAATCAAAAATATGATATGAGCTATTATTTTCTCTTCGTGTAATGTTATAAAACAGGGTTATAGGAATTGTGTGAATTACGTTCATCAAAAAACTTGATATGGTAGACTAATAATTCTCGTAATGAAATATTCGGCAGTAATAAATTTATCGTCATCATTGGGACTTCTCGATAGAATACAATCTTCAGTCAGCAGTAGTAAACTTGGGAATTAATTGACAGAAATTCGTGGTAATACTCTAAAACATAGAAAAATTTATAACCATAATCTGTATTGACATTTTTATGATGACAAATTTCAAGATGAATCGTACCACTAAATCGTCTAAACTTTTATTTTTCAATATCAGACAGTAGTAGCTCTGGTCTCTACTACGGAAAAATGTTATCTTTTTCCTAAAGAACTTATTTATTCATACGGGATAACAGGTCCTTTATCAAACCTCACTATTTTGACATTTAAAATAAACAAAACAGTATTAAAATAAAAAAAAAAATAATGTGCCATTCATATATATGTGCATTCGAATGTTTAAAAACCTGCTAAGGTTGTTCGGAAGTTATTTTAACGTCGGATTGATATTCCGATGCTTATCTAAAAGTCGGTCGAAACTATAGGAATCAAATTTCCCAGAAGAAGTTGATCGACAGACGACTGAATATCGGACCGACACCTGCTCTCAACCTGCTTTTCGGTTTAAGACGCTGAACGCGAATTTCCCCAAAGTAGATACCAGCAAAACACCTGAATGATGGTCCAACGCACCTGGCGCCGTCCTAGTAAGTCACTGCGAAGTCATGATAAGCAAATTCTTTAGCAAAGTTATGTCTAAAATATCTGTACTAATGAGACATAAGTTTCCGAATAAGCTGCTCAAAAAATAACTTGATGACACGTCGGCAGATGTACTAATCCAGACATCCTCCACCATCGAAGAAGAATTTGTCGAGAAGATTTCTGGACAGCTGAAGTCATCAGAAGATACTCAAAGTGAATCGAGATTTATGTATTCTATACTATATTATATCATTTCTCATCGATCATCAGTTTTACTAGTGTGAATCATAAAGATTAGAATCCACGAGCCATGAAAAGTCAGCTCCGTTGGGTATAAGATAATCTACTATCTTTCGATGCATGACACCTCTGATTTAACGCAATTCGCTGTAATGATACGGTGCTACATTGGTGCTGTATTTATCTGTATGTCAGTAAGTCATTAGTTGTCTCGAATATTGCAAGTGACATTATTCGGAAGAGTATCTGTAAATTAGCGACATCGATTAAATGCTAGCTAAGATTGGTGTAACAATTTAGATTTTAATTTCACATAGCGAAGCAATAACAAGTGTAAAATTATTCTTTTATTTTTGCTCGAGAACAAACGGATTTTACACGTAGAATTTTCTACTACAGAAGCCTCCTCATGAAATAAGAAAAATGTAATCAATTCGTGCTTGACGAGTGATTTTATCATGATTTGAACTCATAAAGCTAATGTGAATTTAACAAGCGACGTCGAAGGAGACTTAACTTTCAAGACTCAACATATTTTTTCTTCAAGTGAGTAATTGATGAACTAAATGGTAAATCCTTTTTTAAGTGTAAAGATATGCATAAACAAGACTATATGGTTTAAATAAATGAGGTGAGTTTCGTAAATTACATGGCTTGGTCAGGGATGATCAGGATTCGAAACTTGACGCGTATCAAAATGTACAGTTTATATAGTAGATACATAAAATGATAACATAAATGTATATTACAATTTATGCTACGTATGGTTCAAGTGCGTATATTGAATATCGACCGCCTTCTGAACACGCAGTCCAATACCTGCAATGTCGCGGCCGCCATGTTGACGCATTCTCTCTCAACTCTGATTTTCCAGACAATTCATTAATTAAGGTCTATCGATATCATACATTTAATTTGTCATGTGTGCCATTATTGTGTAATCTTTTTTTTTTTTATTAGTAACGGCAGAATTTAAAAATTGCAATTAATTTTACTAAAAATGTGTCTCGATCAAATATATATCGCTTCATTTTTTTTTAATTAAGGAGTATTTTTTTTAATCAATCAATACGCGGTATTATGTTTTAAAATTTTTATTACTGTCACTTTAAAGTAGTTAATTAGCCCGCAGTGAATGTAGAATGCTGTAGGTAACTGAGGCATTTATACATTGGAATATTGATTTTTTTTTTGCCAATACACAGTGACACGAGATATTCTGCTACTGTCAGTTAAATTATTTCTACTTGCAGGAAAAATTACGTTTCACAGTAAATAATGTGCATTTTACGTATCTGATTATCTTGTACATTTTCATTTTTTGATGTTGTGTCAGTTATTTTAAAATTTAATGTACGAAATGATAAGTTAAATAACTTTCTTTTTTTGTATGTTAAAATACATATAATTTATAATTCAATGTTTATTTATCCGGCATCGAAAACATCTGCAATAAGATCTTGTACTGGAGTCAAATGAATATACGCCGATTAGTTCTAAATTAACCGCAGAGCCGTTCTAATGATCACTGATGTTGCAATTTTTCAATGCACATTAAACTCTTACGTCTACTTCATGTATATTTTTTATTTAATCCAATGAGTAAAAAATATGATTTAAACAAGATTTGGTAGTACTATGAAATATGCCGATTTGATATAAAAATCAAACATATTCAACTACATTGAAGTAAATTTAATTACATAAAATTTGAAATTATTTTATATCTTCGGTATATATTCTTTTAGGATGTCAATAGTGTACGGATGACGTATAGAGAGAAAAAGTCAAATCCCAGATTTAACAAAAAACTTCGTATAGTATAAGGCAATTTACAGAAACCGTAACTAGTCCAAATATGGTTCTGTTATACTAATAGCATTACGTAAGTTGGGGTTTTGGACTGGACTGCCTGATTAGAACTTGATTAAAGCTCGTCTACTAATTTACACGAGAAATCCGACGTTTTCAGTTACAGTCGCGTTTGATTATTTTATTTTTTTTAGTTGAAATTCTTTGGCAATCTATATCATTATAAAAAATTTTAAGAAAAAAATTTTCTTCAATAAAATACAATTATAAAGAACCTGTAGTTATATTATACCATGTAGTTATATATTACTACGAAGTTAACATGTCCTCTTTTTCGTGTAAATATACGAATACATTTTATATATGGATCAGGAATACCTCTATAATTTTTATGAATGAAAAATCAATTTCTCCAGCGCCCAAATCTAATTAATGATACTTAATATAATTTATTGCCATATAATGATAATGCATCGTCACGGTCAAGCCTTTTTGTTTCACTACACATATGGTTATGAAATGCTATAAAAGTGTGGTTAAATGGCGACTGTGGGTCCTAGACAGTTAAGTGTGGAAGATGCTTCATCATGATTGGGGCAAAGAATCATGTCCGGTGATATATTGTTATACCAAGAATTCGACATAATTGTGTCATTTCAAGCGTAGGCAGAATGTGGAACGAGATGACATTTTTGCTACTGTAATGCAAATATTGATAGAGTTGGATAATACCGACACGTTTGTGTGCATTCTAATATACACAAAATATTGCAAAATTTAAGTTTTGTTTAGAGCATCTAAAATTTGTAAATATAGTAAATATATTATTGTAAATTTGTAAATATCGCGAAATGTATGAATATAAATATAAGCAGCAATATTTGTTACTTATGCATTACATATCTAATTAGACTTGTCGTAGAATATTAACAAAATTTACGAAAACTACTAAGAAGGTGTAATTTTTATTTTTTTTTTTTTATATTATTAAATTTATATATATGCAATTAAATATTAGCTTCTACCACAAGCTTTTTTCAAGTGAACTTTTAGATAGAATTAAATTGACATGAAAACGGCGTCAAAATAAACCCGAGGTTGTGAGGAGAACGCCGAACAATTTTATTAAAAAATCAACTTTTTTTAAATAAAAGAAAAGGTGAAATTTTTGAATTTATTAAAAATATTAAGGGTATACAAGTAGTGTATGTGTGAAAATATATCGTTTGAAAGATCTAGTTTGGTTACTTTCTTTTAGACATCGTACTGGAAAAAGTAATAAAATCTAAATAGATGTAAATTGCGTGGTAATGATTCTAAAAGAGTTTGCATCGAACTATCAATCGGATACGTGTATTTAATATGGCCAGCTTAAAATGAGATCAAATTCTGCTCTTCTAAGACATTAATTACATTAAGTGTACATAGATTTGATCCAACAGTTAGATTTGAATATATCCAAATGAGATTTCGATTAGGTCAACTTCTATGGACTTATCGCTATGAGAAGTGAATTTTTATTCGCATGTAAATGTAGAATATTTTAGATAAAATTTCAATCTAATAACTTTTGCCTAAATTTAATATTTTATTCATGGAAAAAGTACCACTGTGTATCTAAGTCACGAATAAGAAAAAATATAATTTAGTTTTGAAAGTAATAAAAAGAATTTGTCAAAATATCATGACATGCAGTTTAATAAACTTTTGAATAATCGCTATCTTAACTGACCAAAATTATAATTTAGGCGTATCTTTATGGAGATGTTGACATGGTATAAAATATTACCTAGACGCTTAGACCGATATTCAATAAAATCACTCTTCCATGAAACTTCATGGATGGCTGCGATGACGATTCATTCATACGAATTCAATGTAAAGCACATTCAGTCAGCCTCTTATTTTTTTTCACATTTTCTTGCAAATTTTTGTAGTAATAGCACCACATATTTACAAAAAAAAATGTCAAAATCACAAAAAAAAACCATTCGGTATAATAAACGAGAAATAAAATGTTATACCAAAAATTATTAACCATTTGTAATTAATATATATATAACTTTTTTATTATGCTGCATTGCTACTTCCTCAAAGATAGTTGTTTACTTCTTACCTCCTTTCTCAAGCTGAACAAATGAACCTTGACTGCCGTTAATCCACGCTTGTAAAAATCCCTGGCACAGCTTCCCTTCCATCTTAGAAAGCTAGGAATTTACTATTTTTGTTCCTTGATCATTTAATTACACGTTATATACGCCAAGGTGATAAGGGAAGCTTTCAAAAGTAAAAGTTCCCTTCGGTTCGTATGAAACTTCATACGACAAAAGTAGAAAATGGCAATTTTCATGATTGCAGCGTGAGGCTAAAGTGCACCACTTTATCGGTTAGGCGTCAACGGGCACGGTGTTCTCTCGGAAAACGGTACTTTAACCTCGCTCTGCAGGCATGAAAATAGATTGTTTTATCCTTATACTGTATAATTGCCTTTCTTATGATTATTGAATGAAGGGCTAAATTAACTAGAATTAATTACATTCAATTTCTACCTGCGGCGGCTTATTTAACGCTATGATAAACATGTTAGACTTCCACCGTGCATCTCTTAATCTACAATATATCTCATTCGACTTTGAATTCTTCATTTTTTCCCAACGTGTCAGTAAGATATATACTGATATCTACATCCTGATCATGCGTTCGCATATATGTACCCATCTATTCGTACCTTCGCACACGTAACTCTTCATCATATACATATTATAATCTCATTTATCCAAACTTTCGTTTATCCATTATTATCTTAGTACAGTTCTCGCTTTCGTTCATTCTTCCTTCTCTCCAACACTCTCGCACCAAATCGTATCTTATTATCTACATTCTCATCACTCATTAAACTGTACTGACACACTTGACATGATACTATGCAACAGATTTTCTGCTTGGATTTAACATCTGTACAATAAATTATAATTCATAAGAATGTTAATGAACGATGGTAATCCAGCACACTTTTACGCAACATATATCATTTCTTTTATCATAAGTAAGATCATATTTCGCAAGTTTAAACAAATTATTTATCACATTCATGTAGCAAATAGGTAATAGACTATTTTATGATGAAGAGGTGCATTTCCATAAAAATATCGTTAATAATTTCTCATTATTTTACTTTTATTTCGAATTAAGGAAAATTTAGAGAGTCTATGAAGTCAGAAAACTGTTCCACGGTAAAGTTCGGCTTATCAGTTTCCTTTTCTTAAGTTCAGCTAATATTTCATCTTCATTTAAGATTCCCTTAAAGAAAATCATTACCTAATGTATTGTAAAAATAATTAAACTTGATAAAATTACGATCGTTTACTGGAACGAAGTGTTCGGTCTCGAATATAGCGTTGATATTTTTTTTTTAGAATTTCCTTCGAGGCAATTGTAACAAGAATAGCATGATATTTGAGTTACGTAGTGCGGCTTATTACTATTGGCGTTCGGACACGGTGCTGAATTTTGTGTATGCATATTCATTACAGACCGAGCTGTAAAAACCCGACGATGTTATGGATAACTATGAAATCTGACTGAGATCGTTCGTGCATGACATTGATATACTTTCCACAAGTATGCTACGAATCTGATAAAGTGGTTCATTTTATAATACGATACAAGAATGTGTTAGTGCTGTGTTTTTCTGTGTATTCTTTCACGGTTTACCACTTATAGACGCTTAAAATCTAAAAAGTTTCAGACATGGATCAAACGACAATTGGTGAAATGACAAGACAATCTTTGATTGTCATTGTCTTATTTGTCAGAAATTCAAGTCAGTTCAGAGACTCAAGTCCCGTTATACATACGTTATATGTGATTTGAACGTACAATGTAGACTTTTTCATAATTTAAGTCCTCTTAAATAAACGTATAAATGAACCTGATTTCAGACATCATTAACGTTCACTAAAATGTCTGTGACAATTCAAAACTTGTATCTAGTGTGAGTGTTTACGTTAAAGTAAAAACAAATTTAACATAAAAGGTGAATATATAAGATATGATTAGCAGGTTGGCCAACACCCAATGGATTTCTGGATGCAAATATAGTTATAGTTCATTGAAATGATCCTCGTACCTCGCATGTCATAATTTTGAATAATATAGAATGTCGCAAAAATTTTCAAATTACCGCGTCATTAAATGGCTGACTTTATTCTTAAGTTGGCAATTATTCTCGTTTACTCTATATTCAGTATTGGTTTTTACACTGTACATACGGCAAGTTCGTGAGTCGGCACTTAGCGCATACCCTCCAAAATTTAGTGTTATCTAATACTTTGTATCACCTGGACGTCAATGTTCAATCCACATAATATCCAACTTATTTATATACAGTAATGATGTATATGATGTATATGATGTATGTATATTATTCACATATACCGTAAAAAAGTATATTAGATACTTTACCCGCAGATAATGCAAAATAATTTCACCTCACACAGTGAATATTATCTTACTGTTTATTATGTCGTAGGATATATCTATAATTGTTAACATTTTTCTTTTAACAAGAACTTTGGTAAATGTCGCAGGGTGAACAAAAAATTAAATTGACAATTTTCAATAAGTAATGTAGGTTGGATGTAACTAAAATTTGTTGGATTAAATATTTTGAGGGGACAGGAGGCCGATAAAGGATGTCATAATATTTAATTTAAGAGCGAAATAAAATATTATTCTCTTTATTGAATAGTTGTAAAATTTAGATTATACATTAGTCAATGTTTTCACTATATCATATAAATATATTAAATACACGTTAAAAATATCAGACATTTTTTTAAATTACTAAAAATAATTCAGAATCACGTTTTTGAAATCTATAAAATAGTGAAAGATTTCGATCACACAGGTTTTATTTCTCTTTAGTTCTTCTTATGCTGGTTTAAGAGGATTCTGAAAGTTGATTTTAGGTTGGTACATGTTCGCAGACCTCTCGCCACTGGGCGATAAGGGAGGCAGTCTCGTCGATGAATTGGGTGGTGGCGGCGGTGGTTCCCTCAGGAATGGAAAAGGAAAGAAGATGAGGAAACCCAGGACTATTTACAGCAGTTTGCAACTTCAGCAGCTGAACAGGCGGTTCCAAAGAACACAATACCTCGCGTTGCCAGAAAGAGCCGAACTTGCAGCGAGTTTAGGTCTCACACAAACGCAGGTCAGTGTTTTATAATTACTCAGAACGACGGTGTATTAAATGCATTATTATGTTTCTAAACGATTAAATCTGACTTGAATCATTTGATTTCTTGGGCATAATTCTTTATGTCAATGTTATTCATGATTGGTGAAATAATGTTAAGTGCACATATGGGTCTCGGTAGTAAACGTGCAAAATAGCAGTTATTGAAATTTGACTGCATACGACAATGGCTGATATCAGTGAACATTATTGGGACAACGTGCTGGGTATATATGTATATCCATACCATGGTATAATGGGTTTTCAATACGTGACCAACGGATGTACAATGGACGTAAACATAACTATAGGTTTTCTAATGTCCAAAAATTGAAAGTACATTGATCGTCCAATGTACATGTCAGTCTGGACTTTTATTATTCGTACTAATTAAAATGAGCGTTAATGAAATTTCTAATATACTAGAGATCTAATATCATATAATTTTTCACGTTTTCATGTTTCCTTTGGATATATAAAGTCGTGTATATAACGATCGCGGAATGATCGTGTGTCGCCATGAGACTTGGTCAGTCCGCAGCAACGTGATCCTCGATGGATGTTATTTGTCAAATTTATCGGCACAAATGACTTTACTAAATCACGAATTCGCAACGCCTTGGTCCTTGGTCATCTGGCGTAGGGTTGCAAAAGTCTCCAGTATATTACGGACAGCGGAGAGTGCGAGTTAACGAGGTAGTCATAAATTGTCCTCAGAGAACGAGCCGGTACTTGATGCATGTTGGTCGCTTCGCGCCTTCCCGAGCGCATAGCGTTACTGACCGTGACCACTATAGTAAACCTCCACTTTTGGAATCGTCACCCTCTCTTTCGCGGTTTCCGGTTCACAATTTATGGACCAAATTCGCCCGGCAATTATCGCGTCGACCACTAATTGAAGGGAATTCACGTTCGGGACTTGCTGGCGAGTGTACTAAACTGCTTCACAGGCAGGAAACCAGTACATCCTCGGGAATTTCAATTTTACTTATCTACGTTCTATTGAATGAGACACCCAGAAATGCACATTTGCGTTAATTACCGTGCGACAAAAATGAAGATGGGTCGTCCACTACGGCTTAACGTCGATCAATAACATTACGTTTCACAGCACAGACTTCTACATTGGGTAGGGCTTTAAAAACTCATGTAGGCGAGAGTTGTCTATTACCGGATATGTCGTCTAACCTATGATATTTTATGTATAGTTTTAAAGTGGACGAGTGATGTATTGATACACACACACATATATATTATAGTTTCATGATTTATTTAAAATATGGTGATTGAATTTGATGTTCTGTATACATAGTGAATATAGAAATTAAAACAAAAAACTAATGATGAATATATCTTATAAATGATGCTAAATCACTTAATTGTTGAGTTGAAATTTTCCCAAATTCGCAATTTGGCAAAATTCGTGACAATTATAGCATATTTTTCATTTTTATTTATTATCATTATTATTACTATTATTAGCTAGCTATTTTTATGTATTTATAATTGCAATTGTTCATTTCATACTTGAAGTTTTAAAAATTATAGTTTCTCATATTTCTATCGTTTGAAACTAATATATAATAAATCAGATACCTAGTAAAAAATAAGACCAGTTTATGGCCATTTTTTCTGGACTACTAAACCTAATTAATTCATACACATACACATTTTATGGATACACTTAAAATTTTTAAATCTTATCATAATGTAAAAAACGTCATTCAATTGCTTGTACATTTTTTAACATTATATTCACAATTTGTATGTGTATATAGAATAGCACCAATGTCTATATGTATAAAAATTACAATATAGTCTGTTCCGAAAATATTTCTTTTGATAAGATAAGAAACACAGTACTGAAAAAGTATTTTATATTTTAAAGTTCGAAACGTAGAAGTAAAACAATGAAAGTATGAAATTCTCCGCGCGACCAAGAAAGATGGAACGATTGTAGCGTCGATAATATAATGCATGCCGAGACTTGGGTCAGGCTTGTGGTATAGTTTTCTTCGGGAGGCACCGTGCATAATCTATAATCGCCCAATCAAGACGTTCGGTTTAACTGCAGTACACTTGATCTTGCTACCGTCTCTGGTTTCTTGACGTCGCTACCAATATGGCGGCTTACGCAGGCATTCTCTTCTCCTCTTTTCAGCCAGTATTCTGCAACTCGTTATCAATAATAACGTTATCGCAGCGCGCTCTTTTGAACCAATCCCGATGCAGCATCGAAAAAAAAGAAATAACCATGACGTTCACGTTACAGAATCCCGGTTCTTAAGCAGGCATTTTCGTCTTATTTCATTCGTACAGGTTTATCAATGCGTTTTTTTTTATAAGAGACCATCACACTCCCATTTCTGGTGCCAAGGTATATTCATGGTTTCGCATATTTTTTTTTTTCAAGTAAAGAACAATATTTTATAATAAAAATCACATTTTTTAAAATGAAAATATAATTTACCCTAAAAGTTATAATGAATGATAAAAAATCTCATTCCTAAATAATGGCATTATGGAAGGCTGCAGAATGATGAATCAGAAAGTGCATTTACCTACATTTAATGATATCCTTACACCTATATGCGCCATATATAAGCGATATAATATTCATTAGATTCGCCTTATTCCGCGAAATAGGTGGAAACGTCAATTTTAATTTTGCTTCACTCATAATTCTTTCGTTTCATATCCGATGCACGATGTATCGGCCCGGCTGCACCCTTTAACCGGGCGTTTCCATGCCTCGCACCCGCATCATCCACTTCGGAATAATTGCGTCGAAGGTCCCGAAGGACTGCTCTTCTCTGACCGCGGTGTACTATACATGCGATATATGGTTTTCTTGGAAACCCCTTAGAAACCCTTTGGTGCCAGAAACCCTTTTGTTACCGTGGCGCTTATACATAGTGTCGATAGTCGACGACGAGAAATTAGGGAGGTTACAAGTCCAATGCGAAACGAAATAGACGACGGACACATCATATGCATGAATATTAATTGTCCGCGCGAATGTAATATTAGCTGACTCGAATGTGAGAGGTAATGTATCATATCACGCGTGGGTTAGTGAAATACAAGTGCGTGCATCAGCGATATTCATCGTATTTCTACCGTCTCTTAAGATATTCATACGCCGAGTTTATCTATTATCACTTCACGTTATATGAAGGAAGGAATTTAATTTTAAAATGATGTTCTTTCTTGTATGGAGATCAGACGCTATCCATTACACGGATTTTTCATGGGATACGGCTTTGCTTCCGAGTTAAATTTTGAAAATAACATAGGGGGAATTTGACAAATATAATGAGTTATATATATACGATCTCTCTGCCTTACCTAAAGTCACAATTATTTATGACTTTTATTAAATTATAATATGAATTTCTTGGATTAATATGAAATTATGACTGAAAATAAACAACCCTACTATTTTTTTAATGTAATTCTATATAATATATTAGGACAGTATTCCCTACGTTAAAATATTTACACATGGATAATAATATCGTTCATGATTTCTACCCTTTTATCAGTCGAATATGTTTGCAGAAAACATACAAGATATATATGGGATATAAATTTTCTAGATTATTATTTTAATGAAAAATAATAAATCATTATTAGTATAACGGATTTACTCGGGAATATCAACATCTCCAGCGTCGCATTGATAGTGCCGAAGACATCAAACACGATATTAAATATTTGCAGAACATTTATTTTATGTCAAACATTGATATGCAGATATAAAGAGAATTTCTATATCAGTATACGTCATACTTTGCTACATACACGTAATAGAGATTATACTGAACGATTTGCCTAGATAGTATATAGTAGGATACTATGTTTTAATGCACCAATAGATAAATCAATTCAAACATTTCTATTATATATTTTTCAAGCCAATGTTTTCGATGTTATAATGACTTACCACGCAGTCGCCAGGAAAGAGAGGCAAATACAGCGTATCTTACCGATGGTAATCAAATAGTTACATGTTTCCGATAATATTGATAAAGAAATTGCGTGAAGTAACTGAATAGTTGTTCAACTTTTTCCGCCAACCGGTCGGTATCCAATGATCTTATCAGCACACTGTCGTATTGGCGTATTTCTGCTGGTGTGTATGTTAAAGTAGGGATATTTCTTTGCGTATAGATGGCTTGGTAACATTGCAAAATGCACTTATGCGAACGTACCAGCCACCATTATCGGCAAGCAATAAAAATAATAGAACTTCGACCGACTGACTGCTATCGGCTAGTATCTGACGACCGCCACCCACAAGTTACAAATGGGAAAGTTTTGCACGACGTCACGCGATCACATGTAAAGACTCGACACGGAACTCTGACACGTCGCATTGTTTCCATCCATCAAAAATTGGCGAGGCCATGTTAGTATGCATTTTCATTTCGAGATTTGTAAATATGATGTTTTTCATGCAGGATAAAAAATTTTTTAACAAAATATATGAAACATTGAATGTTGAATTTATCAATTTATTTTTTATCAATTGAAATGATCAAAATACATGAATATTGTCTGGAAAAAAATGTTGATTAATCAATACTTTTTCATATTTTATCTCATTTTTTACTGGAATAATATTAGAAACTTCCCATCATATGGTCGACAGTATTTCAATCCTGTTCACCTCCCCGATATTCGCGAGGTTTGTCTGCATCGGAAAAGGAAATTAATAACGGTGGTCCGTGGAGATTGCCATGGGTATATCAACTTGATTCGCACGCATACACACCCACATTCGTAACAAACACACTGGCGCCCATGCATCCTTCCTTCTTCTAGACTGTGTGCAGCATTTGTACGTGAGTGTGCGGATGATTTCCTCCTTATGGAGCTTGGCATGTTGTTCTTAACTTTTTGATAAGGTTATCATGATAGTCGCGACTACACGACATGTAATCATGACTAACGTGCGTTAACACCGCCAGACAAATCAGGGGACACGCTTTTCCGGCTTGTGACACATAGCAGTTTTCTTGCTTGTAGGGTCTCCTTTACTTTGTTCGACTTGTGTAAAAAAAGGATACTGCCCTCCGGCTTGAATAACGTTACTTGATCAATTCTCTTTTAACTGATTGACAGTATTAATATTGCATATTTGTGAAATAGATATACTGACGTGTACATATTGCATTGTACCCAAAATAGAAGTATAACTAAAAATTAGAATATTTTTTGATCGCGTAAAAAAAAAACATATTTGCTAACTCAGTATTTTTCCACCGATTATCAAGACATTTATTACATCATTATGGATAAAAATATATGGATATGGATAACTAATGAAAGTATCTTTTCATAGAAAATACCTCTTTCCCGACCTATTAAACTAACAAAACATGGCTTTGTTTCTACGCTCTTGCTACGGATGAAAAAAGCACACTTGTACCTACAATTCATACAGGTGCGATTGAATACTATTAAATTCAAATTTTTATTCAGAAAGATAATGTAAACCGACAAATATATGACAAATTTTCAACATGAGGGGTTGCAATTCCAACCCTGCATTAAGTAATTCCAACGCCATTATTAAAAAAAAAGAAACCTATAAATTAAACCGATTTTCAAAATTTACAATTAGTTTTATTTAATTAATCGAGAAACATGGTTCAACTAATAATAGCAATTAACTGTATGAAATATAACTGTAGACTAAGGATTATTTCTCTCATGTACGCCGTCTATTCTATAAAGGTAGGGCTCAACATAGGTCAGGTCACGGTGTGACAAAGTTGCTTGAGATCGCGGTATGCCTTGGTGGTGTTATTGATATTCGGGAGTTCTCTTTTTTTGTTTGGTTTATTGCGGTAGAGTAAAACTATTTTACTTCTGCGCAATTTCATTATGTGTAAGATTGTATAGTGAAAAAGTAATACCGTTAAGTAATAGTCCGGGTTGATATTGCCTATCATGATAAACGAAGTCTTCAAGTGCTTCACGATTCAATTTTCTCTAGCTGTAGCTAGGTATGTGCGCTTAAAATAATACGGGTTTCACTGTAATAAGTGGGTTGGTACATTGCCAGTGCCGGGAGCTTGAATACGCCCTCGACTTACTTTTTTACCATGCGAATGAGAGCGTAAAGAACAGCGTCAAGAGCGATACTTATCATATTTATCACTTATATTTATCGATGTTGGTTGCCATTGAGAATTCGTAGTAACATTTTTTATTATAAGTTATTACACGGCAGTATTTTCACTTCTGTTTGACAACTACTATATATTTAACTGAAAAAACATGTTACAAAATTTCATAAATGATCGGAGATAAGGACGGCTCAGTAGCTATTTGTTACGTATGTATTCAAAGGATGAGGCCAACAAACCATTAGTATTCAACTGTTGTATTATCCATGTGTTACACGAGTTCAATTCAAGTGATACGAGGAAAAGGTTTTATCAGTTTGCGAAGGAAACCAGTATATCAAATCGTATTTTAATTGTCAAATGTTAAAAAATAACTGTCCACGTTTATTCTACATGTTCAATGCTACATTCTCGTCGCCGGCAATTATTACTGGAGTCCAACGCTGCTGAATTTTGTAGCCAGTAATAATAATCTGATACGGTTTTATTAGACGTAACCAGATGATGGATTGAAGAAACGTATACAACATACTGAGGCGTCTGCGGGACCAACGATATTCAAGGAATGGGTCAGCAAGCCAGCCGGCCAGGTTAGGGTACAGACATTATTTCAATGTTGGCAGTAATGCCTGTTATTAAGCGATGATAATGATTGGTATTATCGCGGGTAGGGAGCAGAACTGGTAGCAGCGGATATAAATCATCCTTACTTCCTTCTTGTTGGCAGTGCACGACTGTAGCAGAGATCGCCTCCATGCCAAGAAGCTGTAAATAACAGGCGAGTTGCACCGCTTCACCGTTCTCTTCCACGCCACAAAGCCAAAGGGTTATGGAAAGCAGGAAAGTTATTGGGTTATGGCTACTCTGCGGTGACTTCGTAGAGAAGAAAGTGGATATATGGTTATTGCAGTATTTAGACTACCGCGATTCTCAAACTTGTATCGTATAATCATGCATGAATCGTGCTTGCTTGCGTGTTAATGTATACGCACACATTCATGCACAATTAAGACTATATAGAGAAAATAATTAGCAACATAAGTATCATCTACGTATTTTCTTTCATACTGGAGTCAGAAATGCGATGTCGATTGTTGCCGATTTGTCATGTCGATTTGCAAATATTTGCATTGCTGAATTTGATGATTCCCACGACCGCAACACTAGTCGATCCTTAGGCGCATTATTATTTTCATTAACCTTCTTCCGTTTTCTTCTATTTATTACTTCGTGCCTACTCCACCTACTTCTTCGGATCCTTCTTCTTCTTCTCTGCTTATTCTCCTCATGAGTCGATGATTGCCATCTTGCGTTACCTGGAACAACTATAGATCCGCAGACGTATATAGATACGGTGAAAGAATGGCCGAAAACACTCCGAATATTCTTGTTGGTGAATCTAACCGCAAGCGTACTAACCATTAAATACCTCCTACTTGGAATGGAAGGAAGGAGCGTACACGTGATAGAGAGGGGCAAGTCGTTGTATGTATAGCTATAACGCTAAGAGGGTGAGGGTGAGTTGTAACGCCCACACGTATCTTGATCTAATAAATTTCACATTTCGCCTGTAAATTCGGGATCTTCGTAGCCCCACTGTGAAGAACAGGAATAAATCTATAAATAAATCTATAATAGATATATTACTCCGTTTTATCCATTAAATGGAATCGATTATTGTAATTTGATAACAAATTTTTAAACTAAATATTACGCGACAAACAATGTTTTATTTCAATAAAATTCCGGAATATTCAGCAGTTAAGTAACGGACTGAATAACGTCAGCATTTAAATTCGGACATTAATAGAGCTTTTCCTTGAAGCAGCAGTAGCCGAAATGATATCAGTTTTATTCTGTGGGTTTTCACAAATTGGCACCTTACTGGAACCTGTAAATTCTTTTAGATTATCAAAAAAATTTCTTAAAAAAATAACATGTCGGAAGTACTCGTCAAAAGAATATTGAATTTTCTTCAAGTAACACGGCCAAGTGGTTTTTGAAATTAGTATTCAATTCTTATATAAAGTCTAAAACGCACGAAGCTTTTTAATAATCAGATTGCAGATGTCCGAGCTGACGTAAAACGCCCCATACATGCACGTTCGCAAGTAACGTTGGCACACCCTTATCTCTAACATTTCTCGGCGAAACCTCTTCTGAAAACTTCTTGTCCACCATTGCCCTTGTAGAAATCTCTTCGTACATGTAACTTATTCCATCAACTTCTCGGTATTCCATAATTGCCACGGGCTTTTCAATAATTTCACCTTATCAATATATTGTCAAGCACTGCGCATTAGAATTAACCAACAATGAACATATACTTTCCCCTCTTTCTATACATTGTTTCTTTCAATTATATTTTCAGTTATTTTAATGCTGTCTGTTATTCTTTTATTCTTTCCAAACAGTTTGCTTTGTATTCATTGCTCCCACCTGTTTCGCCCCCATTATAAACCTATCATTCAATATTCCCGTTTGTACTTTTTTCCCTGTATATCGGGATTATTTCCCTATAATTACTTCGACCTGCAGCGGAGGTCGAACGAAGTATTGAATTTGGTCACGTTGAAAAAAAAAACTTTTTTAATCAAACGTCAATGTTTCATACTTCAAGGAATCCAAAAATCTAACAAAAAAATTGAAAAATGTTGCTCTTTTTAACAATGTCAAGAATAATAGTAATTAATAATAAATAAAGTAGGTAAAAACTAACTGTATTTTGAAATAAATCCATACTAAAATATGACAACGGTTTATATAACAAAAAAAAAAAACGAATCTATTGTAGCTGCATCGTTTGGCCACCACAGAGAAATAATTCATACGGTAACAGGAAATTGTGATTCGCCTCACCTTGATTTTTTTTTCAACAAATAAATCTATCCGTGTCCGATCCTATGAAGCCGCGTCATAATATTATACTAACTTATTGCGACAAAGTGATTGCTTCGGTCAAACCTCTCAGACGTCACATATCATTTTAGCACGCACATAGATTTTACTTTAATACATTATTTGACAATTGACAATTCCCAATTTCGCGATCAATTTGCACAAAAAGATGTAATAGGGAATCATACATCGATAGTTAATAAATAATCTTTTTGTCTTGGGGAAAGAGCAAACTTGGTTGACCTCCGAAGACCACTGGGGTGAATCTGCTATCTTTCTATAATACCATTTTTTCCATAGATATTATTACTCCCTTATTTCGGTCCTCCGAGAACTCTTGCCCTCTTCAAACTTTTATAAATCACATGTAATAATTTTCCACCTAATTCTTCTCCCCCTTTCATTAATGTTACATTTTTTATTCCGTTCCATTCTACCCCTTTTCATTATAATTTTCTGTAACTGTGGCATGTCTTACTCCTCGACAATGTAAGTCTAGTGACTTTCCAAGAGGACATACAAGAGTATAACCTCAGACCTTCTTTCTTTGATCAGTTTCTTGTACTCGTTCTTTATATTTCTCCGCGATTTTATAATATATTATTTCTTACATTTGATTCTAGGTTACATTATCGTTTCTGTCCGTACTTTCTCTTCATGCAAGTCTCATTTTTGTCTTCGCGACTTTTTCCCCCCTTTGAATTCTTCTCAATTAATAACTCATTGATGTGAATTACCCGTCCCGTTGATGTTTTACAAAAAACTTTTATTATGAAATCGCCATATTTTAGTTAAAATGTAACATAAACATAACCTACTGCTAATGTTTCCCACATTTCCATCATTTAAATTCTTAATTACTGTGCTCATCTCTTTACCTCTTCAAATTTTTTTTTTTTTCATTTCTTTTTCAGTTTTTAGTCAGACCCATTTCCAGGCATGCTTCATCCTTTTCAACAATTTTTCAAGTGCTTTCTTCCTGTCGTCATCAACTTTTTTGCGAGATTAGATAACTGCAGTTTTAATGTGCAATGTCTACTTAAGGCGCTCACATCTTTCTCACTCTTGATTCTGACCATTCTGGCAACATTGAAAAGCCCTATACTCTCCTCGAGCCCCAATCTTGCATCGCTTCTCTTGTTCTTGTCGCTCTGGTTTCTTACTACTTGGTTCGCTCACTTTCTTCCCCTCACCGCTTTCTCCCTGCACATCACCAATAGCTCCGTACCTGGTACATACATGCTTTCATCCATTCCCTTATACCCATCCTGTCCTTCTCCTGAGAGTACCGGCACCTCATAGGGGTCTCCTTCTGCGATCGTATGAGCCTGCGCACAATCTCCTCTTTCACGCGCCGCCTTTGACCGAGTGCGCTTGCGCCGTTCGGCTTTGCCGAATAGGGCCTGAGATCTCGTGATTCGAAAAGAATTTGATCACCTGTTGCCAATTTTTTTAAGATTATGCCACACACATCGAATTTAAAAGGCACTTTTTTACTGAAAACTGAAAATACTCTTCAAAGATCTACCAATCCTTATTGATCGATGGATCTCGATGTGATTATATGTTTATATAACTTTCTTAGCGAAGCTTAGCGAAGATATACTAATAATCATAGTAATTTTATGGTAATGGGAAAGAAATGTAACAGAATGTTGGAAAAATGTGCGCGATAGAAATTCGACACATCAGACGTATGTTGTGATTTGCCGACCGTTTTGCAAAAGAGGCACGTGCCATCCTAAAAGAGAAACAAAAGGTGAGGCCGAGAAACCGCGATCAGTGATACGATATAGGAAGGTACTGCGGGCATCGAAGACACTCGGTCGCAAAACCCGTTCGAGGTTACCGAACCCCTTCTCGCATGGTGCAGTAAAAACGCGGGAATTTGCAAAAATGAACAATTATAGGAATCCAGAGTAGAATTCGCTCGACCAAAGACCGGGATCCGGTCGCTGTGTTGGCATCCCTTGGGGAGGGGTGAGAGCGCATGCGCGGATCTTTTGAAGTGGTTCAATTCCGAAGCTTGGCTTTCTTACGCTCTTTTCTACCTTCTTCTCGGCATCAACCTACCTATCACCTACAGCCTGTGTTTGCGACTGTATACCAAGGCAACAAATACATTCGGTATTCGTTCCATCGCGGCTACTTCACACAAACCGCTCTTGCAATTCGTTGATAATTCCATTTGTACGCTTACCACTTCAAACGTAAATAACATCTCGAATCTCTTTCTAATGTTAGTACATTGGTGTCATCGGTTACATGTCTTAAAAATTCGTTGCATTTATATTCATTAATTCAGTCGATAATGTGAATTGTTTGGTAATGATTTTGTCCATTCAATGTAGCAATATAAATAATAAGAATATGGCCTTGAATTTCTATGCTTACAATTATGTCGCCCAATGATTTCGAAAGGCAGAATTCTCATGCAGGTGGGACCAAAAAAAAAACATCGTACCTCCCCTAGCAGAAATTAATCGTGGCGCTGTTTCGATTCTGTCTAGAGTACCAAGAATAATTACTGGTTCTAGACTGGAAAACTATGTAGTCCCAATATCCGCAGGTAGACGCTTAATGTATATGGGGCCATGATAACAATCTATGTCCATGATCTAAACCGAATCTGTCCAACCTAAACAAAAATTTGCTATAAAAATAATCATATCTAGTATTTTCTAGACAAAATCGATATAGAAACGAGACAGAATCCAAAATGAATCTAACCTATATATTATAGTAATGTTCGTCACTATCAAATTTTTAGATTTTCTACATAAAATCTGGAGAGAATCGAGAGATTTCCTCGTACAGATTTTATAATGGTTTTCCGATATAGGGCCTTTACAATAAAACGGAATGCCACGATTAATTTCTACCAGGGTCACGATTGAAAAGACATTACAATTCGAACAGTCCTTGCAGGTCTCGAGTTTATCTTTGTCGGAATCCCTTATATACTTTACACCATTGCTGCACAAAATACTGGTGTGACAGATTGTCAAGTATTTTTATTGATTATTTGTTTACAGTCGTATTGTTTTTTACGTCACCTTATTCATCAATGAAGAACAGTTATGAGCAATTTTAATCCAAATGAATATGTAAATATTTATAAGACATTATAGACAGTCGTTTAAAAACTTGCTCCTGACAAAGAAAAGTTTTCGATGAGTAGCATCTCAATTACAAGAATTACCAGTTTAGAAGAAGTAGAAGAAGCGGAAATATCTGTGATATCATAATTGATGATTACAAAGATCTAATTTCTTGTCAAACGCGCACAAAATTTATGAAAGAAACTTGATTGCAATTAGAACTTACAAGACTTTCATAATTCAATAAGTTAATAGCCATTTGAAAGCGATTATGAAAATAATTATCGCTTTAGACTTTTTTTTGTCGAGTCGCACCATTCAACGCGCGTGCTGCGAGCGACAGCAGAATCATCAAATCGAAATATTAGTTATACAGAGAGTTGTCGTTACAATTAATTACATAACGACATAAGTGCGCTGCGATTCATGAATTGCCTACGTACTGCTGATAAAATAGAAACCGAGGACAATGAGATCCCGCTATACCTTTGTCACACATTTCATGCATCTGTTATGTAATATTCATATTGGTGTGCTTCAAAAAGATATTCCATGTATGGACTTTGCACTAATATTATGGCACTTTTACATTTTTGTAATACGTTCATTCTTCGCGGTGCAGGACTTTACCAACATCGGCGGTTAATCTATAAAAATCTACCATATATTTCTGGACTTTGAGTTTAACATCTTTGATTCAATTTTGGAATCTACCAGATTGTAAAATAACGGCGCCTTATATTTCTGTAGATTTTCATAATTCTTCTAAAGACTATACCAAATTTCGAAAAGATTGCATGGGATGTTCACAAGTTAGGCAATGCTTATTCGGATTGTGATTTTACGGATAAAAAAAACATGATGAATTAGTTTGTTGTCCTTGTCACCTTTACATGAATCAAGGTTTTAATATCTGAAACCACTACAATTGCCAGGAAGTTTACTCGTCATAGAATTTCTAATACAATATAGATCGTTCATTATGTGTCGTGTGAATTACAATTTTTGTTGTTGGTAACTTCATAAAACGAGTCAAAGTCTATATGCAATATCTCTCTACATAAACAATTAAAAATGAATATTACGTTACGATACTAAGTCTGTCACTTACATGTAATATGCATATAGCTGCGTACTCGAATTAGATCAAAGTTTTGACTTGACAGTGTCAGTACAACGATAGACTTTTGCCGACGGCTAATCGTCGTGTGTCTTTCTTTTGAACTCGCAGCGATCAAAACTTGAAAAGGCGGCAAGCGGCACTGGTCGTCGCGGAACGCGCATTTTCGAGTGAAACGAGTTTTAACAAAAACCAAAACGTTTATTTCGCATTGTATTTCTCGGCAAGGCTTACGATAATGTGGATACATTCGCAAGTTTAGGGCAAGAAAGTAAATTTTGTAAAAAGTTTCTTCATGCTCCTATATTGAATAAGCCAATAATAACATTCCGTTAAAGACCTGAAGACTTACAAAATATCATGTACCATGAAAGAAAAATGCTAAGATTTGATTTAATAATAATTAATGAATTTCTAATTTTCACGAAACGGCACGGTATATACAAATGTTATCACTTTGACAGTATAACAGTGGTGGAAAAGTAAGTAAACTTTCACGACCATAAAACGATAATGTTTTAAACGCGTTATGTTTGCAAGGTTGCAGTATGACAAATGGCCAATTTTTTTCATTTAACATAATTTTAATGAGAAAAACAAACACGTTATCATTCAATAATGCTTAGTTTCAATTGTAGTTCTAAGTGCTCTTGTTTACCGTGAGAAATTAGCTCGGGCACAAATTTCATACATACTTCGTGGGTATTTTACATTTCTCAATGTTGCTATCAAAAGGTAACATTTCTCGTACTGCGAACGTTTTTATGGTTAGGCGTCCAAATACAACTTTTCATCGTAAGACGTATATAGTAAAGCTCGAATCTTGTCTTAAGAAGATTGCCAGAAGCGACTGGGTCAGTCTTGTAACCGTAGGTTTGGTTAGGTTCATTGAAGTAGAAAGAGCCGATGGAGTCCAGTTCATTGCGTATTCAGGCTGCACATACGCCAGTTGTCACCGCTGACACATCGTATGTCAAGAGTTTCTGCACACAAAGATACGGAGGAAAAAGAACAATCTATACGTAAGATCATGGAAGAACGACTCAATTTCTATCGGTAGTCGATAGCGATGTCTTACTTTCCTTTTGTATTCAGTGGATTTGTAATTCATAGGACTCGGTTTTTATACGCACAATCGATTCGTTATATCACATTGTAGGAATAAATTTGATAAAACATTAAACAATTAAATTTGGCAAAAAAGTGTTGTTGCGAAATATCAATCGATAGCTATTGAAATATTTATAACTCGTAGCCAGCTATTATAAATTACTGATCTTGCTGTAAAAAGAAATAAAAGAAATTTCTGCAGGTTTGAAGTAATATAATTTCATTAACGTATGACACATATAATTGCTCATTTTTAATGTTGTCAATCTACTTCTTAATCGATTATAAGGAATTATAATCTTTTATCATGTTTGTGGGGCAGGGCTACAGTTGAAATATTCAGATGAACAAAATAAATACAAATAAGTAAATAATAAGAGATCTTTATGTATACCAATTTTGTTAAAAATTCATTAAAATTTAAGTATACTAAAAAACATGTAATCACAAATGGAAAACTGTAAATCTAGTCGGAAAGAATCTTTTGGCCCTTGATCGAAGTATACATCTTAGATGTGAATGCAGGTGTAAAGCCCACCCGAACAACCGACTACAATCTATTCAACATAGAACCTTGCGGCCAAGCCTATCAAATTGCCATTGTTGATTCACTAAATCGGATCTCTCAGAGATATCATGTTACATATTTGAAGTTCCGAGTGGGGTACTTGGTCAAAATAACCACAATTTATTAGGATTCTAAGCGACTCGCATCCGTGTATTTGATTGTTCTCTCACGTGGTGCGGTTCTCAACATGTAAACAAAGAAAAGAGGTATTTAGAAACCTTCTCCTACGCGTATACGTAAACAAGGTTTGAAAAAATGTAACAGAAGCATACAAAATTTAAATCTTTTCTCTACGCTGGCATTGTATTATAACATTACCAATAGGTTATATTGTACATTCGGAAGAAAAACGAAACTTTTTTAGATGAATAGTTTTTTACGTCCTTTTCTTTTTAATATTTCATGGAAATAAATATTAAACAATTTTTACATTCATGCCGAGAGTATGAACGATTGTTTCGAATATTTTACAAAATAAACTTTTTTCTGCACGACTGATATATATACATTCTATTTATAACCAAACGATTTGGAGGAAATGCTTTCATGCTTGCCATCAGAACTCGTTTGAGGGGACTTCTGTCATGTTTGCATTATTTTTCGTAGGGTTTATGTTGTACCCGATCCCTGTGTATCTTAACCTAATCAATAATGCCTGTGCCATCGCGAGACTCCACCTATAGTACAAAACTATATATAGTTATACATCCGAAGACATCTGGTAATTTAAATAGTTAACTTCCGCGGCTGCGAAGACGACGGCGACAACTGCTGCGATCGATAAGAGTACAGCTACTGATTAGAACTTCATTATTACCTTATTTCTTAAGGTAGACGTGAAATATAATTTGTTGATTTTTTTCATTACATTAAGCAGACTCTGACGAAATATTCGAAAATATTTCATAATTCAACTATTTGACAATTTTTTTTTAATAAGTCGTCAGTTTTACTAATGCTGTTCACATATTGTATGAAAAATCGCGCATTCATTCATTACTAACGATGTAAAAGATAGCTTAATCATTTCGTTAATGAAATACAGATTGAGTTGTAACCTATTGCAAAAAGACTTAATGAGTAATTGGTCGTGCAGGGACTTTCTCATATAACATATACACACGCTTAAAAGCGCTACCGTAGCAACAAGTATCTGGCACTCGTACCGCTAATGTATTTCAGGGCTCGATCGAATTACTGGTATGTAGCTGAATAATCGAGTAAAAAAAAGAGATAAGAGAATGATAAAAAACGTCGTGAAAGAAGGAAGACAGAGACAAATCGGACCGAGGAAAGAAAGATATTGATGAGTGAAAGGACAGAAGCAGAAAGACCTAGTTTGAGGCACCGAATGATAAGAGAAAGAGAAAGAGAGAGACAGAGAGAGAATCCGGTAAGGTAGGCAGGCAAGTAAGACATGAAATAGAAAAAAGATTTTAGACTAGAAAGCTATAGATGAAGCAAGAAAATAGTATGTAGAATGAGTTTAAAGAAGTAACGCAAATATGCATTTCCAGAAGAAGAGAAAGAAAACGATGCAATTGGACAGATAAAAAAGAAAGTCCGCTAAGAAGAAAAAGATGGATAGCAATGAGAAAGGAGTAAGCGGGAGGGTGGGAAGACGAGGGAGAGAGAGAGAGAGAGAGTGTGCGGAAGAGAGAGAGAGACGCTTATAAAGGCAGGATGCCGCTGCTCCGCGGTATGCCGACCTCAAACCTGCGAACCTCGGCGACCTAACCTCACTTTCGTGTCTGGCCTCACCTGCATAGTTCGCATCGACTCTTTGGTGAACGTGTGTGTTTGGGTGTGTTTGGGCGTGTGTGTGTGTGTGTGTGCGAGCATGCGTGCATTTCTTTCCCTCCCGGTTTCTTCCGCGGAATCGTTTCCTGCCGAACGTCGATCATAACGAAAGCACACAGCTAGCCGCAACGACCTATCTTTACTGCATTTTTTATATCCGGCATTTCGCAAAGGTTGGGAATTTTCGTCATGTTTCATTAAACGGTGACATTTGCGCAAGGACTGGCTACGTTTAACGCCTATATTGCATTTGCACACATTTCAATTAAATGATATCAATTGAAATGCGACGCTTGTATTTTTTGGAGGATTTCCTTCTCAATTGTATAATTGTCCGATATACGTAGTCGATAGTGTCGATGATCATCTGGTGGAAAGGATGCTGCTACATATCAACGTACTGTTCCGAAAGACAGAGTGTCTTTTAATAACGTCAGAATTGCTCCTGTTGTGTTCGCGTTAGGGGATATCGCTGATGTTTTTCATCAAGGGGTAACATAACAGGCGCGACAGGTTGTATGCGGCGATCTCCGAGTATTCTTTAATTCCATGGCTTTTTCGAGGTTGCACCAAGGGAGTTATCCTAGCGGAACTATAGAAACATACGGCGCCTACGGGATATAATGACTGGGTTGTCGTTGCTCGTTTCTGTGTGCACGCGTTCTAACAGACATGCCGATCCGGAAGCGAATACAATTTTTCATGGTAAATGTGCGCTTCTCCCCTCGCTCTTCTTCCTATGCACGATATTCATGAATCATGTCGTTAAGTTATCTGGTCAAACTACGGTTAGAATTTTGGTATTCACATTCCCATAATGTAATGAAATGAAATGCAACTGACAATTATTTGAAAAGCAACAACACGAAACGTCGAAATAATCAATGCCTATACCTGCAATAATTGTCATCATCTCGAGCAATAGCAAATTGTTCACAACCGCACTTGTTACAGTTTGTATTCCATAGCCATAAGTTATTTAAGAAATAAACATGGCAGTCCAGCACCTTTCAAACTTTTAGCGTCCAACCGGGGAAGATATCAGATTGCACAGTGTATAAATATTCATGATTCCCGAGTCGAGGGTTCCATGTAAATATGAGTCACGAAAATGAAGAAGAAGGCGTAGAAGAAGTAAACGATGTAGTTCGTTTTGTACAGGAAAAGAATCAAGAGAAGAAGTTGCGGGGTCTGCAACATTAACGGGAAGTTTAATCGCTGGTCGGTCTGGCCTGTCAGCTCGGACGTGCGCCGGGTCAGTCGGGCCCCCGAGGTCAATTAGAGCTATTCAACACTCTCTATTTCGAATTCATCCTCCAAAATAAGGCTCTTCCTAAACCCGTTGCTTTGATCATTGTCCGCCTGTGTCATTGTTATATTTGTATATAGTGGCGCCACAAGTCCAGAAAGATTAATTTACACTACCGTTTAACATTGTCCAGGATTATTGTTCAAATAACATTTTTGTCACATTATCGTCAAGTTGGCAAAAATACAATTAGGCGATATCAAAATACTATATCTACAGATTTGAACAACATTACAGAGCAACAACGTGTAATTGGAATCGGAACATATGGAATCAGACATTCTAGTATCCAGGAAATGTTCACGTCAAAGTATTTCAACCAATCTTGGAAAAGAAAAGAATAAATGCAATTATAGCGTATTGTTATAACTGTCGATGTTTAATGTTCAGTGCGTCAATAAGAAAAGCCAGTAATAGAGCGATGCATTTATGCGATTTGCTAAATAAAAGAGAGGTCGCACAACTATCACTCTTATTAGCATACATTAATTGCTTGCCGCACGTCGGATCCCACTACCCTTAATACCCTCACATCCCTCGTTCTCACTTGAGTGATGGCGCTCAAACGCCAACTCTCTCCACCTGTACTACAAACTCCGTAATGTGATGTAGACTGCCACTCATTCCGCTTTTTCATAAGCCTGCTATTAAGTGGTTTCTTTACAGACTTCGTTCTGCATTTCCACTCTATTCCAGTCACATCGACGAGGTGGCGCACTAACACTTTGATCCCATTGCTTTCTTATATCTAGATCTAGAGGCTTGCGAGGAAAGAAGTATTCTCGAGTTTTTGGTCATTTTACTTATTTTTCGAAATGTACAATACTATTAGAAAACAAATTCACTGTATAATTATTTCAAACTTCCGATTATAGCTGCTGAAAAGTCTAACTCAATTCTGATGTGGAATACAGACACTGTAAGCATGTTCATGATATCTGAATCGTCCTGTAATATTCATACAAAATTTTAAATGAATCCATCAAAAAATGAAGGCATAAAACGAAACATCCAATCCGCTTGAATTGACTGGCAGCATTGCAGCATATTATTCACATTTCAAATTTCGTTACCTTTTTCGTGGGTGTGAATTCATCACCAACCTTTGATGGTAATATAGTACAGAATACCGGGTAAGTCGTACAAACATTATGGTAATAGAATTTCTACAAACAGCAACACGTCAGGCTTGAGGTGCATGGATGAATATTTTCATGGCTTTGCGATTCCATTAGAATTGCAATCGAAGGTGAATGCAAGGCTTCGTGGAAATGGAGAGTAATCAACGATCCGACGATGGTTTTTACGTAAAAGTGATAAGATGCTTTCACACCAAAAAATTTCTTATTTCTGATACAGTCTTCATTAGCATATGTGTGCGCACTGGCATATCTGTGCCACCAAACGGTTGGTGTTTTTTGTTGTCATACCATGGTTCCAGCTTTACTTGTATTTATCCTCGGATTAATTGGAATAACGATCAGGTAACCAAATTTTGAGCTGGAAATACTTCGTTACGATGCAGGTCCAGCAAATTTTAATTGGAAATGATTTGCTTTGCAATTTCTCAAATAAATCAATTTTAATCCCATATTTTCAGCCGGGAAATGTTTCTCAATGTTAAGTTGAAAGGTTGATGCGTTGTACATGATTAAAATTGGATTTCAAATTGCATAACCCTTGGCCGGGTATAACATTCGAATGAAAGTATGCAGATTGTTGAGGAATTTGGAATGAGTTAAGGGACTGATTCTTCCCTACATATCGCGGTATTTGTGATCAGCCAGCTCGCACGCGCTCATTCCAGCGAGAAAATGCAACCAGTATACATTTACGTAAATACTGCAATCTCGTAGCGTGCGCACGTTGCAGCACCTGGGATGGCCTTCGGGCGTCATTCACTTCGCTTCGCGTATAGCAGCGCGGTTGAGAGAACCAAGCCGTGCCGGTCGCCATCCACTTTCATTATGTGCGCCAGCGCGCCTTTAATTACATTTTTGCATTGCGACCAACTCCAAGCCGCTCGGAGCCGCAAGGAGAAATAGGTTCTCGTTCGGCCGACTTCCAAGATTTCTCAGAAATCTGTTGCACCGCGGCCTTCCGGAACTCGTATGCGTTCGACGGAAAAACGGAAATGTCGTTCCAGTTCGAGATCAGCATGCAGTTGCTCGAGCATTTGTCAACGAATTTTCCTGACTGCATAATAATCAAAGATATCTGAATTGCATCTTTATCCTATGGACTTGCTGAAACCTCCTGCTGGTAACTGCTTCTCGTATACATGCTCGACAGAAAATGTTTCATCGATACTCGGTTAGTCTCTGCACCCAAATTCTGTTACTCTTATAACCTATGTTACCGACGTCCAGCGTGGTCGGGCATATGTCGTGAACCCTGGTGCAACAGACCACATGCCACACATCTGTTTGAAGGCCTAAACATCGGCTACCAAGGTCTAAGTGAAAAAGCAACTCTAAGCGATGAAAACCCAGGAAACTTGGTAGAGTATGCTAATTTGTCGGCGAAATGTATGTGATTAGTGTGATGGAGTGTATAAGGAAACCTTCCAATGTTCATGGTTAGGAAAGGTTTATCCACGTTCGTAGATTCGTAGATGATTTGTGTACCATTCATAAATGCACAAAACAGAATAGTCCATTTCAATTATTAAATTAATGAACTGTAATTATGACTCATCATAAAAAGCCATAATCTCCCGAATATAATGGCATCGCTCAGTTTCGCTTCTTCTCGCCAAGTTATTTACTGCGATATCCATTTCTACTACATGTGACTATAGTATTTAAACCACACGAACTGCATATCATGCAACATTAATATTGAAAAGGTATTATACTTTGCACGATATTCCATATCGTCACAAGCGATCAGAAATAGTTTGAACTATCGACCAATAAACGACGTTGCAGGTTCACTTTGCGCAAGTCTTTCGGTTTTCTGTGGCTCATTTGAGCGACCCGTGTCGCGAATAGTTGTGACTGTTCCAGTGATCCCAATTTAAGTGCTAATAATAAACAAGCCATCACATAATAAAATACTATAAGCACACACATAGGTATAACGTATATGCTTTGCTCTCGCTCGCTTTCGTTACAAGCTCCTATACCTATACCTTTTTGTCTATCTTTCCAGTTCGTTGTTTCGCGTAAGGTTCCAGACGCGCGAATACGCTAAAAGTGATCAACTATAGTTTCGCGACGTAAGACCGACTTTATGCCTGTTCGATTCAAAGTTCTTCATAGGTGTTCGAGCGAAAAAAAGTTAGAATCGGAAAGGTGTCGCGCACCGCAGCCCGATAAGTTGCCGCGGTATTACGGATACGACATTGATAACGGTGCTCAGCCAGAAATAATAATGGACGTATTTTATTGCGATAATTCGTTTAACCGAAGTATCGAATGCAGTCGTTAGGAAATTCTTAACTGGCGCAATAATACACGAATGTCATCAGCATTGGCGCGGTATTGATTCCGGGTACCGGTATTTACCCTACCAACTATGCTACTATATTTTTCATGATACTATCTATACTTGCCCTGTCCATATATAATATTCGAAGGAATTTTTTCTTTACTGCTGATATTGAATCAAGTCAGATATTTCAGATATTCAGGACATTAAAGGTTAATGATAATTCTTCAATGACTTTTGACGACACTTCATAAATTACGTCATTTATTTTAGCCAAATACATTTGATCCGTTTAATTTTGGTATTGTGAAATTGTATACGGAGAGAGATTTCGAACATTTAAAAAGCCATTAATATCTCGATGAAGAAATCGCTTTGAAAGTTTGATAGTACATAAAAGGCACACAACATTACGAAATACGTTCTGTTTTGTTTTTACGATCATACGAAGCGACTGGATGTGCCCCCTTTGTAAGCATAATAACAATAATAATAATAAAAATGCGCACATCTACCTTATTGTCAAAGCAACAGTTATAATACCTGCGCATCGCACGCGCGCAACCATGCATGGAATTTCGAACAATGACATTTTCCGTCGTAGTACTTTTCGGTGCTGGGTGACGAAAGCTGGCTTATCATTCGTTTAAATGAGCATTTTATAAATGGAAGAGTATTTCTCTGATTGCGAAATCGCATTTAATGGGGTCTTGTTCACACTCTTGTGTTATAAACGAAACTATTTACAGTAAGTAGTTTAAGGTCGTTCCCAGTGGGACGAAAAGTGACAATAGAGTCACTCACACAGTGTCTCTGCACTGCACGGCGGCGTTGCGACGCATCCGTTTCGGGTATACTATATATATAGGCAAAGTTTCGAACCGATGCGCGAAAAATGGAGGACGCAAAAGATAGGTGGACAATTTTATATCGAGAGATCAAAAATATGTGGATTCACACGAGCAACAAAGACGATATTAACGCGCGCGGCCCTGAAGTACTGCCCACTCGACGTCACGCACCTGTCCTCTTCTGCGTATCCTCGGAAATCGCTCGACCGAGTCATTATAAAACCATAAGTCTTCAGCATGTTTCTTTATCGCGAGACTCGCGCGTCCTATTGTTCTGACATTACGCGCTACTTTTTACTATCAGAAACAACCTTATTATTTGCGTATAACAAAATGTATGAAAAAACAATTTCTGAACATTTGTAGGAAAAAAAATTTGCCATCATTTTCTGCTCATTTTTTCATTGTTTACAAAATTATGTTTTGTATACATAAAAGAATTATTGAAATTTACAAATTAGCTGAATTATTTGTGAAGAATATTCTTTTTCGCAGTACGTTTGGTTTTAGAAGCAGCTGGAAATCATTACAATTTTACTGCATTTCAATCTTGCATTACAGGTTTTTTTTTTTGTATATAATTATCATTTCCTTCCTTCCATTAACTTAGGAAATCGTGTTGCATCTCCGGCTGGCCTAACAAAAATCTAATGTAAACTCTGACGTAAAACAGGTTTTTAGAATATCATTGAAGGAATCGACACTATAAATTCTAGCGGCTTCGTATATAGAATTACGAACAATTGATGGATCGTATGATAGATGATCACTTACCGATACATAGATAGCGTAAAACCTCGGAGATGAAGCTATTTAAATATTTAGTTGTGCAATAATACTACAGCCTGCATCAGTGGCATTTTCTATCGGTCATAGGCTGGTAACTTTAATTTTGAGTATGTGAAATTCGGGTTCTTGCTGCTATCGAACAAAACTTAATCGTTGTCCAATCGGTAATGAATCGTTGTGCTTAGTCGGGAATATAACGAAACGAACATGAAGTCACAACTTGAACGTGGTCACGGTAAGCCACGTTACGTAAGAAGCAACAGTGCGGATGCGACGCGTTAGAAGGTTCTTCGTGCGTGGCCATCTTGCTTTTCTAGGTGCACACATTTCGCCTACAATAACGAGAAGAGACAACGAATATTCGCCCTGTCTTTCTATGATTTTCGAAATGAAAATAGTCACATTTATTTATTTACTTACTTACTTACTTATTTTTATTAGCTGCACTGTAAACTCGGTGACGCCATCTTCTAATTTTGAGATTTGATGATTCAATTTCATTGAAATCACGATTGATTTTTTGAATTGAAGAGTACTATTAAATTTTATTTTAACGCTTTTGATATATCGATGCGCTAAAGTTTACCTGGTCATTGTTATCATGCATGAAATCCAATTTGAATCGTGGTCGGTTTGAACTTTAATTTAGGGTAATAAGTAGAGAACAGTGAGCAGTTTTACTCTGACCTTGTAATGGGTTTTCTTGTGATGTACTAATAAAGTCAACCTTATAGTTTATTTGTGTTAAAACTTATTTTATTCGATAACGTATTATGTTTACATTCTCCATTATGCAATGATGCAACGGTCATTTGTAAATAATGCCGTAGGAATATGTAGCGCTCACTTTATAATGTTGGAGGACAGCTCCAGTAGAAATTTTTGCGTTAACTCTGATCAGAGCCCTAGAATATGAAATTTTTATATATTCATATACTGCACGTAATGAAATATGTTGTACAGATGGAATTTAGTGTAGCTATATATATACATGAGTTACATACGTGAAACTTCAATAGACATCTAGCCTAACATCACTTACGAAATTTAAAAATGCCATTAAATCTAATGCATTCGTGTGCACTTTAAGGGGCATTTAATAACATTTTCTCTGCGTATGTGCGAAATTTATTATAAGCATATTGCAAAAATAATAGTGTACCTCCCTACCTTTGCACAATATTTTGTTTGTTGCTTTTAAAGTATAATACGTTATTTCGATTATTATTCCATTAGCACTGCGTGTATACGCCTTATTTAATTTCGTGTCGGCATATTGTCCAATATTCTCATTATCAGGTAAATGTGGCATATAATTTTAGAGAATTATATTGCAGACAAGAAGAGTGCTACACAGCGCACTGCAAACAGTATATCTCCTATTCTTTTATTCATATACGCCAGTGCGACCATACTTTGATTGCATCGTTAATTCCACGTATCTTTAAGATATGCCCGAAGCATTCCATACTCTCATATGAGGGAATCTCGCATTAGAAGATTATATGATAATTATTAACACGTGAGAAATTATGCGAGCGAAGAGATCGCAGATTAACATTGCAGTTGTATAGGAAGTATGTATAATTTCGTAATATAAAATATAAAGACAAAGAAGATACCGCAGCGGTATGAAATTGACAGGATTTTTGCTCTCTATTGTTTGATTAAATTTCTCGGCGAATGAGGAATTTATTATTGAAACATCAGATATAAGGAGCTGTTTATAATTTCAAATCAGCGCTTCGATTAAAACGCGTATATATACGTTAGGATTTTAAATTGAAACAATTGTTGTTTGAAAAATACACTCGATAAAACGGCACATGCTTCCTTCAAGTTTCTTTTATATCGGTTAAATAGAGCTTACTACCTACTAAATTCACGCGCAGAATCCCTGTGATGTTGATGAATGTTGAAAAGTGTTCACGCGAGAACGTAAAACATTTTTTTTTTCAAAGTGAATATTGAATGACTTCTTGATCGAGGATGAGAAGAGCGAAATAATAAAGAAAAAAAAACTCGTTGAGTCTCTTTTACATTATGCAATAGGCGAAGCGTATGCAATAAAAAAACCAGCATTAATAAAAACGGATTTAACAAACACAGGCAATGAGGTGGTGATCAGTCATTGAAGTATTTATTTTGCTGTCAGAACTCACTGGTTTCTTGCTGTAATTCGTCATCGTCGTTAAGAATAATTATTATTCTCATTTGGCGTACATCCTATTATTAGTAAAAACTGTTTTTTCATATAACTGTCAAAGTAAACCGAAATGGTCTAGCTTGATTTCGATAGGAACAGTAGAGTCAAGGATTTTATTTCAGCAACTTCGATATGACCTTAGAACATAAAGTGTTAGGCTGCCTACATTTTCATTGTCAGGATTACACATAAGAAGTATACCTCCAGCATATTACTATAAGGAAAAGTAGGGAAACATTTCGCAACATGGTGGAATCGCACCATATCTAGCTCCATTGTTTTATGCCTAGGATTTACCTCTGATGAAACGTATATATATATACTTGAAGATTCATTGCTCATGGATCCGTTTAGTTTCCTATTTCATTCATGGCTTTAACGTTTCAATCAGTGTTGCATAATATGATTTTCTAATTCAGGATTAATTTTGGAATATTTGGTGGGGGGAGGTCTCAGTCCTTGGACGATAAGCGAACCTCGACAAAACCTATGCAAACCGCCGAGTGTTGTCAGCAAGGGACTCTCCCTATGTCGGACCTTTGTCCTTTTTTTCTTTCTACGACCAGTTCCACGGGATTAAAGATCTTCTGCCGCATATAGTAGTCCCCAGCGATCCGACGAGATGGTCATAGCTGCTACTGTACCTATCTTGCGCTCGTTGGGAGCCCCGCGATGTTGGCTGTCCCGCGGAGCTCCGAATAAAAGGAGCTCGTTAACCGTGTGTCGTAAGCGAATGACTAGCCCCATGAAGGTGCTCTTATGTATACACGCACAAACTGTCCAGTATTGGTGTAAGGCGTGTTAAATCTGTGTTTTCGATCGCTCGAAAGTTCCTTCAGAATACGCACCTGCAATAGAGTTTTCCAGTTCCAGAATACCATGTCTGTGTTTATAATGTATGGATTTTTTTTTGCGTCTGATTAATTTCAAAATGTGCGATGAATCACTGGGGTTACCCGAGAAAATATAGGTTTGCGAAAATCTGTCGATGGAAAATTGCTCAGCATCACACTGCGTTCCGTAACGTTGCGTCGCCTTCGTTCCGGCGTGCTCCGTTACGCTGCGTAGCGCCGATTTCACTCCGTCATTTTCCGTCAAAAATACATATATGGGGAAACTCGGTGGAAAAACAACGGTTCGCAACATGGCCGAGCGAGTGCGGCAGAACCTTACTGCGGAAGATAACGATTCGGAACGCGTCAGAGGGATGCGCGACGGAGCAAAGCGAACGCAGTGTGAATCAGCCTTTAAAGGGACGAGATATCGTATAATGCATTGTCTCGCTCGATAAAGCCCAAGATCTTGACCAGGCGGAATGCTCGCCATATACAGTAGAATACGCGTAATGAAGTCATTTCGAAATAACGTAAATAATTATGATTTTTGCTTAATTGCACTGGTAACGTCAGGTAATTAGTCTACTATTTATAAGCACGGATTGGTAAATCCAACTCTTGTCATGTCTTATCAAGTATGATACCTTACAATTGATGCCGTTGATGGACATGAAAAGGGACGAAATTATTTTGATGAAAATCCGATTCCATATATATTTTTGTATAATCGATATACGTGATGCCAGTTAAACCCACGAATATTATACGTCTCGCCGACAAAAAGAGGGTCGTGTTTTGTGTGCCTCCGAGTATCGTATCGCGTCGTCATTTGCCAATTTGCTCCACTCATCCGATTTCCACGAATGCCGGCGGACGCCGCGCAAAAGTCGCGCGAGTCACGCGCTTACGAGTTCCGCAGCTCCGGGAAGCGAGGCATTACGTAATTGCGTTCTCGCGCGCACTTGCATATATGTATACATATTACTCTACAGATCCAAGCCTCACGACTTCGACTACTTCATTTTAATTATGTTTCTCGTTTTTACGTCACGCAGCGCCTTTTTCTACTGACGGCATAGACTCGTATATACGTGCTGCATTTTCAAAGTTCAAAGTAACCACGATATCATTTTTATCAGACACCGACGATTCCTCGAATACAATACACCCGCGATCATCCGGATAATGTCGATCTATCATCCGCGTCCAGTTGACGTCCATCGAGATTACAGTTTTCGTCATTGCGCTCAAAACTATCAAGGATTTGAGACACGTGGATTCATTGCGTCAGATGCTTTTGTTCCAATGAACCGTCGCAAAAAGGCGACCTAAAATCGCCAAGAAAAATATACGCACTCCGGCAATGATGGATGAAAAATGTATATGAAACGTCAAACCAAGTCTCTACCACGCATTACGTCAATTTGAGCGTTTCAGTTCAGCTATGAACGTAATTTTTTACGTGGAACTAGCGTTACATTAGCAGAAACCTGCGCATTTCTTAAGCGAAAAATAGCCGAAGGGAATGAAATAAATTAATATTGCGCACGTGAGAATAATGTATATAGCTGCTTTTGCAACGAGCGTTAGACTGCTTTTCCTCACTGCTAAAAATGTCATTAAATTTCACGCACTTTGAGTGCACGTTAGTCCATTACATTCGATAAGAATGTAACTGATATTACAATTTAGTTACACGGAAGGGTTTTAAAGAAAATAAAAAAAAAGCTTTTTTTTAACGTGTGTATATAGGCAGATGATTATCTCCGTGCACGGATGGACGAACGAGTACTACAATACAGCAGCACCTCGTCGTAACATTGCGATTGATTTATTATTGCTGAACGTCGGCTAATCGCGAATTAACATGTTGTTACGTATTTGTCGGATTGGCATTTATGAGATAACAGTCAACACTTGCCGCGTGCATCATAATGTGTGTATGTATACAATGTGATGACCCTTGACATAGCTCTTAAATTTGTGAGAAGCCAATAAATTGTGATGCGAACCAATTATTACTACTAAATACTTTATGTCTTTTCATTAATGATGTATTCTCCATTTACTGTAATTCTAGCCATATTTTCTATAAACGTTCTGGATTGGAGAATGAATTAAATGCAAAATATTCTAATCAAAATGAGGATGATTGACATAGTGCGAATTGATTTTGTTTTTCTACGTAGAAATATTTGAGTCTATACTTTGATAATTCTGATAAAATTTAATGCAAAAATATTAATTTTATCGTACGTTACGTGCTACTGATCGATACATTCGCGTGCGCTATATATAAAACTGGCTTTAAGCGAGGTATCATCGATTTAGACACGAGGAGCCGTACGTTTTATGTACGACTCCGTTCAGTGCATTCATAACAGTGACATGCACCGTACAATGTCAAACAACTCGTGTACATACACCTATGTATGTGTGTGGCGGATTGCATAATCACATCGGGTCCTTTCTATCAATCTTGAAAGACTAATTATCACGTGTGCGGCGTTTGTGAGTTTGCAGCGAGCTCGTAAACTCATTGTCAGACTGGACGCCGGTATTGAGAGCATAAACATTGATTGTAACACATGTCTTATTTCTGCCGTACTCCGATTTCGACCACCATTTCAAATGCGCAATGACTCCGAATACTTGTGCTCGCTTTTTCATCTATGGATGCGTATTATTAAAAATGATCTCTTATTATATACTCTTTGACCTTCACCTTCTTTTGGCCAGGTTCATTTTGTTCCGCGGAATGAAAAAAATGTATAAATGAGACTTCTATTTATTGAATATGTTAATTTCAACTCCAGCCTTTATAATTTTAGGATTAGGTAACCGTACAAAATGAAGAACAATCCTGGAAACCACCAAGATTGTATTAAATGCATGGTAATGCTCAAAACGAATAATTGCAATGTCGCTTCTGCATCACCTAAAGACAAGTTAAGAGCGCTACGGGCATTCAAGCAAATCTGCAGATATCGGCAAGTTCGTTCTCGAGGACGATAGTTATTTTATCGCACTTATTATGCATCGGTAGCTGATCTGTCTCTCGAGCTCGAGATAAACGAATTACGTATAACTTGATCGATAAAACGTCATAATAATTTGAGCCGTACAACTGGTCTCGTCGGGGACGCCAAAGATAAATGTCCTGGGGTCAATTCGTAGTTGACATTACGAGAGTCCCTCGTTGGGCGTGATTGACGTCCTCCACCTAAACTTTGGCCCGATAAAGACCGGGATCAACCGCAGTTCATTGCAGCTTGTTGGTTATTCTTACTTTGTTTGTTTTTGGTCTATTTAATAATATGACAACTGTTTTGTATTGTCGCTATCTAATTTCTCTTTTTCATTTGTAGTCTTTTCATTCGTGTATCATACATTCTAATATTTGTGCAATTACTAAAAACAAATCCTATGCATACTTAAGATATGTAAATGTATATGATATCTTTTCTTCTGATGGAGACT
This sequence comes from Trichopria nigra, assembly GCA_030522945.1. Taxonomy (NCBI): domain Eukaryota; kingdom Metazoa; phylum Arthropoda; class Insecta; order Hymenoptera; family Diapriidae; genus Trichopria; species Trichopria nigra. Next base: position 24,444 of record JAPYZR010000038.1, on the reverse strand, counting down.
TTCGACTCATAACCTTGGAAATATTTCTAGTATAATAAAGAGTAGAAATGAGATTTCTTTATAAATAATTCATTATTGTCTCCGCGAATGTCTCGCTTGTTTAATGATAGCATCAACAATGAGATGTTGTGTCATGTTTACGTTATAATTAGAAGAACACGTTACATCTGTCAAATGGCAATTCATATATCAGTCACCTTAAGTACACATGTTTTCGGTGCAATTATCGAGTCAGCCTAATTCTTAAAACGGTGGGACAGTGTATAGGGTCCGGCAAAGGATTCAAAGAGTTTCGAGGTCGTTCGGTGTGAATAGAAAGATCAGGTAGGCGATTATATAAGGGGATTTCGAATTTTCGGGACGCCCAATGGGTATAAATCCCGCCGAACTAATTAAAGCATTGAATATCAAAACGATTAATCTATCGACGTTTCCTTGTGAATCGAACGCCGTTGCACCTTCTCTTCAGCCGAGACGATATCTGTGTGTGTGTGTGCGTGCGCATGCGTGAAAGAAAAAAAAATGCACTCGCCAAACAAATTTGAGTGACGAAACGGTAGGAAGGCGAGTATAGAGAAAAGGGCAGGAGAGACAAATGATGTGGAAATATTAATAAATTAAGATAAAAATTTCGGACGTGTACGAACAATACACGTGAATAAAAGACAAGATAAAAAACGAAGGAAAGAACAAGTGAGAAGAGGAAAAGAATCGGCTGAGAATGTGAAGAAAATAAAGAAAAAAGACGATAGCCTGGGACCGACACGCGGCGCACGATCTCTTCGTGCGCAGTCGCTGGACGGATACATGTGTACCGGCTTGTCGTTTGAATATTTATGATCGACCTTTGCGCGACAAGAAACCGCCGCATTCTGGAAAGACCATGTTCTGATTTATGCGATCGAATCCACTGTGCTGCACAAATACAGTTTTTTCTCTTACATATGGTACTCTTCTTCTTTTTTTTTTTTTTGTACTGTGGTGATTACGCAAAAACCATTGTTATTACTTGGCACTCTCTCTAATTGTATTTTATTCATTAATTGTTTTACGATACGAGTATATTCTTATACGTTCCCTTGGTCAATCGTAGCTCTATAAGTTTGGCATCGATGTTTTCAATCGCTAATATTCTTGAGGCTTTTCACTTCTGGTTTTCCCCAGATGTGCATATTAGATTGAATTATTTAACATGAACTACGTCAACATTTTTGTGGAACATTCTTATGTCATTTCTCTCGTGCGCCAACTGCATCTCCTAGATTCGAAACATGTTAGAGCATAGCGAAAGCAATGTGAACTGCGGATATGACGCCTCGATTGATTACCGATAATCCGACGTTCGCGTATATATGTCTTTACATTACCGCACAGATAATCGTAAAATTCTACTCGCAATTGCAGGGACGAATGTAAAGGAGTAAGGAATGGAATTGATTGAAATGATTATCAAGCAGGGGATTTGTTCTGGTATACCATTATGCATAGCCGTAGGACCGGTGATATGTCCTCTAGAAAAATTACCGTTTGATTTCCGGCAGATTATTTTCGTATCTTGTATACGTATCGATTATTTCAATCAGCAGGGAAATGAAATATGAAATGCTGAAATCAGTCTCATTCAATTACTTTGTGTTTCCATTTTGATTTTGCTTCTTTTTAATAGGGAATATTTATAGGAATATTTATAGGAATACCAATATTTAAAAATATTTCCAAATAGCCTCCATGTAATATAAGTGTTACTATGGACACGCATCTTACAAAGGGTACATAAATAATGATACAACCCATTAAAGCGTTAATAATTAGGACCATTTTTCGTAATGAAAGAATATGGCAGTGGCGATACATATTATGACGTTGATATCACATTACGTTTAGTTTTCTATCAGTTCAGTTGTTTAATTAAATCTCTGGTGTCAAAATTACCATCAGTGTATCTTTCGCAACGGTTCATTTTCCCATGGTCAATTTCTATAGATGTGTTTTTTAACTAACATTGTATAGACAAAAATGTCAATGGTTTGAATTTTGGGTTCCAGAATTTGATGCAACATTCCTTAAAGAGAAAATTTTCACGATTGCTTAGAATTACATTATTCTCGTTAAAAGAATTGACAGTAAATAAATGTAGATGTTAGAAAAAAAGTTTTGAACAAATGTAGGATTGAGAAAAAAAAACCAAGTCAAAATTATTTAAGTTTATTCTATAGTGACTTACGTAACGTACGTAAAGTACTTTCCAAGATAATTTCAAGCTTAAAGAAATTTTCATTGCTACTTTTTACTTTTCTATAGAGTTAATTACTACGCTGAAAAAAAAATTTGTTATTTTCAAGTAAATGTTTACTTGAATTAAGAAAATGTTTCCTTCTTTTTAGTAAATCTTACGTAATTAAAGAAAAGCCTTTCTTAATTCAAGTAAATATTTACTTGAAAATAACAAATTTTGTTTCAGTGTATTAATACAATTGAATTAAAAGCAATGGTAGACTTTCTTTAATCAAATATCATCAAAAAGCAACAAAAAAATTATTATGTTTATGCTCATGACACATCATACATGATTGATATCTGTATTCATGACTCTAAAAGGAAATTCTAAAGTGTTACAAAACAATTTTTTGAAAAAAAGAAAAAACACTTTTACATATTCCTAAAACATTTAATATTCGAGACAATGTACCGCGTCTGCATCGAAATGAAACATCTTATAAAAATGAATTTATCGGAGATGGGTACTTGTTATGCGTTATATGTGGAAAAAAAATCAACTTTTATGTACTTTGCGACAATCAGCAGTCTGATAATTGAGGTAAAGATTTAATATCTATTTATACAAAACTGTCAAAGTTTTGTATATTGGTATTTAGCGAATTTGGGGTAAGGACGAGTCTCTCACGGGCGTTTATTGTGTTTGGTGAGGGTGCATTCGGTGCTTTTCTTTCGTAATAGAAAATTAGTATCACTTTACTACGTACATACAAGCACACGCATATCCCTTTGCTTCATGGATTCCAACGGCGACGGCGGGACTACGCTTGAACACGAAAACCTCCGTATATAACATATATAGCTATATGGGATGCGCCGAGGTACGCCTCCAAAAATCCTTGCAGTAGTTCTCAACCTTTTTCTATAAACCGGTATAAAATATCCAAGAATTCAAGGTATATATAGTCGAATTTGCAAATATTTTAATATTTTTAATAATACGTATTAAAATGTGTATTTAGAAAAAGGATAATTCATAATTTTACATTATTATGTGTCATATTGTCGTTATTGAAGGCTTAATAAGACAACAAAAAGACTCATTGGTCTTTGAAAAATTTGTAAACGAAAAAAATAATAATGATATGAATGACGTCAATTTGAAAAGCAATACTTATCCTAAAAATACATTTGAAGCATTAAGCACCTAACATAAAAATACATAATCATCTGTACATGTTTTTAGCGTAACGTATGAAAATATTTTAATAATTATAAAATTTTCGTAAAATCCTATCTAAAATTCTACTTATATATCTGTGTTATCAGGCCCAGATCATGCTCGTTAAAACAAAAATAACTTTATTGCGAATAAGCTACGAAATAGTATATTAATTATAAATAATATAAGCTTAATTTAAAACATTCGAAAGTATCGTGAAAAAACATTTTGACACATAATCTCTAAGAGAAAACCTTATTTTCGAATCGAATATTTTAAGTACCACTGTGCTACAGATTCACGAGGCGAGCCTTGATGTACAGCTCGATTTTTAGCAAGGAGGCACCTCCCCCTTCGTCATCTGTATGAGTTTTAATGCGTTTTACGGCTCCGACAAAAACCTATTAAAATCGTCGACGGTTGGAGGAAGAACAAATGTACGGCGAGGGGCAGGGGTTTTATCCTTCCGCACTCTATTAAAGACGTTTATTAATTCGCTTTTGAAAACACGAACATTTCGACGTTCCCAGGTAATATTCGCTACATTTATTTCACCATTTTTGCGCGTGATACGTACATCGTATAACGAAAAAATTGTAAATTATATACATGATTGTGCATGTGTGTGCATGCAGATACCTGTGCGTGCATGTATATCTACGGAAGATCGTTCGCTGGCAGATATCTCTCTGCTCTAAAATAAAAAAAATCATTAACATCTTTACAAGATATAGTGTGAGGTGTTTCCAACATGTCCAAAATTTTAAACTCTGTAATATTAATAACAATGCAATTGTAAGCACCAGTGAATACACCCTTCTTGCTGCTCTAAGAGATTGTAACCAACGTTCATGTATATGGATCACTCACAAATTTACCGTTCTGCAGAGATTCATATTATCACGTAGATATTTTTTATGCACATCTGTTGCATACGCGATAAAAAAGATTTAACAGAATCTCTGCAAAGCGAAGTTCGTTGGGATGTACATATAGAAAAAAGATCTATTTCTTTATATATATATATCAGTAGAATGTACACGGATCACCCTCTTGTGCTTTTAGTACAAGACATTAAAACGCCACGTAGCGGTAGATCTGGAGCAATCGACATCTATTACAACGGGTTCGTAATTTAAAATATGTAGTTGAAGTATATCTATATATAAAAACAGTTTTTCTTCTCATCCATTGTTTGAAAGTCTTTTGGGTATTTTTTTTTATTTTTGTAAAAGAATCAAGTTTGCGATTGAACGTTAATTTGGCGTCATGTATTTAAAAAAATTGATTGTCGATTCTCTATGTATACCGATGTCTTGGTGTTGACTCCAAATGCACACTTCAATATACCCTATTGAATAGAAAGACCCCCCCCCCCCCCTAACAATCAATCTACTGGAATCGAATCCAGTTGAACCGATTGAATACAGATCGGTACATTGCTTCAATGTCTTTATTGTATGATTAATAATTACCGATACTGGTGAGTTGGATTGAATATATTTAAGCGTCAGACCGTTGCAATTCGACCGTGACGAAACATACTTTATTGACATAAAAGTAATGATATCATTAAAAAAAAGGTATGCACAATAACTACGTCTGCTCCAAAAAAAGACTGTTTTTCGACATATTTTCACCTCCTGATTTCGAATATGATAATTAAAATCGGCGATCGGACATGTTTGAGCCGCTATCATGAAAAAACCCCTAAAAAACATGATTTTTTGCGGTTGTTTTCATTTATTTTAAAAACTACGAGTCTCACAGAAAAATGTGCCTAACAAAAAAGATAGAGAATTTAATTCTCTATAAAAAAGGTCTAATGCATTTTTTTGTAATTGCAAAGGGAAATACATAAAACAGCGTTGACCGTTGATGAACACAAGAATGACCAGCCTGGCAGAGACACATACTATACATAGGTTCTATTATCACTAACATCTGTTGAGCTGACGTAGTTATTGTGCATTTTTACCAAAAAAAAAACTTTATTTTTTGGTGGATACTGTAAAACACTCTCGTAGTAACGTCTAAAAATAAAATTACGCCTATATACTTAAAAATGCCTTTGTTCGCCTGATGATGAAAGGTCAGTAAACACGTCATACATTTATGATATTCTTTAACACAATAACATTAAACGAATCAAAGAATCACGATAATACTTCACTTTTAACTACAGATAATACAGGTGATGAAGTAGAGCATATAAGCTAGTCTTACTTGTATTTTAATTTTTCGAAGAATAGCTGAAAAAGTTTGATTGACCCAGCGAACTCGGAAGTTGTGTCGGTCGTTGAATTTGGACTATTATGTATGCATACAGGGTGTCTTCATTGAGTTTCACCCAAAGTATTTGAAACTGAATGAACGATAGTTTTATAGTTTATTAATGTATAGTGTCTTGTAGCATGTACCATGCCAGGGGCCCGGACGACATTCGACAAGGATCGTGCACACGTAGCGCAAATCGGTTGTGTAACTCGCGATAGATAATCACAACATTTTGTCCATAGCGTGTAATTGGTAATACCGAGCTCAAGGTTTAATTTGAGCACTTATTGCAGTCTCTACCACATCAAGAATTTTTATTGAGTTACGTTTGATGTGATTCAAAATGCGGTTTTGGAAATTTTTTTTTTTTTTAACTTAAAACCTACAAATGTTGTTTCTTTTTTCGATGAGTCTAAAAGATTAGGTAGCCTGCGATAGAATCCTTAACAGAGCTAAGCACTTTTTGAACTGGAGTATTATAAAATTTCTTGGGATTAGCCATTTTAGGATAGTTTTTTTTTTTAGAGCTTGAAATAATACTCTAAAATGTATGTTGTAAAATTGGCCACAGCTCGTTCACATTAGTGAAAAGCAATATTGCACATGTATTTGCCGATTATTCCACGAGTGTCGATTATGAAAAAATATGCGCTGCCTAGTACATTAAAGCACTCATGATTTGTGCGAGTTTTACTATACGTGTGGATCTAAATGTTATCGGACACTGGCGCTTGAGTATTGGTCAACAATGATAGTTTATCGGAAATCATTCTCGAACCGGTTGTACTCGATATAGGTTTTTCCTGCTTGTCTTTTTATGCCTTTGCACACACGAACGTGGGTACTTCTATCAGACCTAGTCGCGTTTGAAGCCGCAAAATTTTAATATTTTATTTTCTATATTTACATATTTTTTTTCCGGCAGCACGTTTATTTCGAAGCTACCAGTTCCATTAAAATCCATATAATAAGCAATCCTGTCTCGATATCACATGTATATAGAAATACTCCAGTCTACATTTCGACAGCGGATAATTATTCCTTTAATTATTTTGTCGTCGTCTTTTATTTTTGGGGAAATTATAATTTATTGAATCAATCCTCTAGAAATTATACTTCATAAAATTGACTGTAGCGCACGTAATATTTGGGGTAGGAAAGACGAAACAAACAAAAAAAAAAAAGAAAAAAGTGACGGATGTGAGTCGCAGGGAAGCGAAGAAGTGACGCGTTCAGGACTGGCAGTGGTAGCATGAAGAAAAAGGGAGAGAAGGCGCAGGAAGAGAAGGGTAAGAGGAGCAAGGAAGAAGATTATTACCCGCAGGTCGCGGTCACAGTGACGAACGCCCCGTGTGTGTCGCATGTTGACACGCAAGGTACTTTTTCGCAGGAATAACAAGTAAACCGTATGAAAACTGCGGGCACCAGCCGGCAACGGGGTAAGCGGACCGTTGCAGCGCTTGCTCGTTGCTCTCGCAGTTATGGTTGTTCATTATTCCGTGCGCAATGAGAGCAGAGCAGTCAGCGAAATGACGTGACAAGACGTGACAACCGAGATTCGTATATTCTGTCATGTGTTTCGGTAGCACGCGTTTATTTTGTTTGTCCGAGTTCATCGTCGTACTTGATTCTTTTTTGCTCGAGATCCCCTCGATACGTTGACGTATGCAACGGGAAGCCAGCTTGGACTAGCAGAGTTTCAAAGAAAACTCGAAATATCGATTCACATCAAGGGCGCAAACAATAACAAATAACACCACTAATTCTGTGATTGGTGAAAGAACGAAGAACACCGAATAAATTGTTCTTCAAATCTAAGCTGAGGCCATTGACATTCTGCATCGATTTACCAATGTACGAAGTTAAGGCCTTTGGCGGAAAGCAATTCGTAAGGTATTCAGACAAAACGACATTGTTAGACCGACTAATTGCCTCGGTGCTCAGACTGCTATAGACGATAAATTGGTTGAATACCCTTCTCGGCTTCGTTGTACATATAGTTGTATGTAAACAACTACGTTATAGAGTTAGGTCATCTATTATTAGAACACATATACATACACCCCTAGTAGAAAATGACAATAGTTTCTGAGTAGTTTTTCTGGATTCATGCACATAGCATTAGGGCCAGAACAAATGAACAGAAACTCATCTTCTATTAGGGACCATCATGTGATTTTATCAGCTATAGTTCGATATATAAGCTGAACTTGGTTGATTTCTTACTTGAAGCGTTTTCAGGATTATCAGAATCAAAAATGTCCAAGTGTCTTTGGTAGTATGCAATAATCGAATCTTAAGGCAGACACATCAGAAGCAAAGGAAAGACTCGCAGAAGTGTACCTTTCGATAACCTTGGACATGACCCTGAAACAATTTATCCCTATGTCCTCCGGAACATATATATATTTATACCCAGTAAGATATCTTCCTACAGCGAAATGATCATTCAAAATAGTTTAATAGGTCCATACAAATTACTTATGAAATAAGCTTTATTCATGTAGTGAATTTTCGTGTTGCACAGTTTGCTGCAAAGGAATACAGAAAGTTTGTGCTGCAAGTATTTCCCCCCCCCCCCCCCCCGGGTGGCACATGTACTAATTAGATTCGTGAGCGGTAGGTATCGTTAGAGAGATGTAATACTCGTGGTCGCGCAATTGTACCCAAACTAAGTACCCAGGAAGCCGCTGTTGCCGGCGGAAGAAGCGTCGTTGTAAGATAGCACTTTGCGGGTTAATAATGAATTCAGTACATCGCCAAGGTGTCAGCATTTACCGCACTGCACGTGCCGACTGCAGGACGACATGTATATAGAAGTTTACCAGCGCACTCGTATGGGTATAAAGGCGCTGATAAGATGTCTTGTTGCGGTTCAATGAGTAATCGCGGAAAGCGAGTTCAGGAGACTCCACGTGCTAATAAGTACACCGCTACGTTATATATTCGACTTAACGACAGTCGTGGTCGCTTTTAAACCTTGTAAACCTGAAACATATCAAATTGCACTTTAGACCTAGTTAAAAAAAATGACAAATTATTTCCTATGGTATTGTCCGTTAAACTGTTTACGTTCTCTATGCGTCTTTTATTGGGGCTAATACAATCCCTTTATAACGTTACGTTTTTGAAATATTTATCGTCTGAATGTTTAATCGATAACCAATTATGCAATCGATAATACTACTCTGACATAATGATTAGGGAAATGACGCATAACGTAATCATTTTACAACTTACTTTATTATTAATTGTTATTTAAAGTAAAACATTGGTCGCTAAGGGATACGTCGACCATATCATCGACCACGTCGCTTTACAGCTACTGTTTACACTGAAGATTAGATTAAGTGTGATTTTTATCATTTCCATAAAAGAAACTTGCGAAAAGATTGATGAAGTCACTGTAAAATTAATTAATTGCTCTAGCAAATTGCCTCTCGCCTCTGGATCTGATGTTGTCATCACACTTCCAATCGAAACAAATCTCCCCCATTTACCGTGACTTTCTTCATTTAGGAGTTCCATATAACATACTTACTCGTATAAAATAAATACATAATTGCACTGGTATGTAGTTGAAGGCATACGCAGCATACTGAATACAGATACAGGGTGTCTGTGTATTACTGATCACAGTTTAGTGCTGTCATATGTATACGTATACGTATATATATATATATATGAATACTGATGCGCTCAAGTCGCTTTACCGTAAACAAGTTTTATCCGCTGGTGAAATAAATGAATTGTGCCTGCGATGCAGTTCCTCCGGTTACCTTCCTCCTGTCGACTCGCATACCGGGTGTTCATATCCGTGAAAACAGGCTCCGCAAATATGCGCATTTTAAACTTTAATATTACATTTCTCTCTCATCACGGTTCTTTTACTCTAGTATGACTCGAAACGTATATTATAATCGTGGATGCATATATAGGGTGGGGTATCCAAACGTAAGCGCATTATATCTAGAGAGATCTGCGAAACGAATTATATGCTATGTCAAAGATTTCTATCCTATGACTTATTTATAATCTTGAATATATTTTGATGCGTTTCCCTGTCATGGACGTATATACGTAAACGATGTACACTATATGTCGGACGATTTTCCACAAACTTCACATATTCATAAGTACTTTTATGCTAGCATGCAGAGTTAGGATAAAAATCTGTTAATTCAACCACAACTTCGTGTTGAATTTCCAATGGAAGAGGCTCTCTAGTTCTAGTGCATTACCTGCATTAGGTCAGAATTAAGACTGAACACAGACGTAGATGACGGTATATTGATATATAGTATAGTTAATTTCAGTCTGTAATGACACTTATGTGGACAATTATGTTGATGTCGATTATCAATGTAGTGGAAGTTGCTCAGATAATACCATCCTGTCACCATGTCTAAATCTCACCAACGGTGTGTATATAATACTGATTATTGATACTATTCCGGTTACGTGGGTAATAGTGGCTATGTAATGAACCGGTGAATAAGTCTGCATTAGTGCCAGTCACATGGAAATCAGCCAGCCAATATCGACGACTGGATAGCGCCGGGTGCTCATAGATTCCGATACTCGATATCAGTCTGATGTGTACGTGCTACATAATGGTCATTTTTTTTGAAAAGTATATTTTGAAGGGTAGAAAAAAATCAAACATACTCAGTCTCCTGCTTTTTTAGCCGTGCACCACTAATGAACTTGACTATAAGGAAAAGAATTTCTTCTTAGACGACGTAATCAGGAGGATGAAAGCACCGAGGGTAAACAGTTTGGTTTATGCCAAATTCGCGTTGGAGGATGAAAGGAATTCGAGTGCAAAAGGTAAATGATTTTGAAGAATATAAAAAAAAATCAAGAAGTAAAGGTAGGTGGCGGAGTAAAAATGGCATAAAACTGAGGAGCAAGCGGAAGAGTAGAGGAGGTTCATTGCGGATAGAAAAGAGAATGAAAAAAGGAGACGGGGAAAATGTCAGACTCTTCAGTTTACGGTCGACACAAAGCCTGCAACTTCTGGTTCGGCTGTGAGTTTTATGCTATTACGCCCGGAGAAGAGCGCAGCTCGAACGATTTCAGCTGTTGCATGGAAATCTGCGCTCAGCTTTATTGCTGCACCGCTTATAAGTTATGGGGAAAGTTTATGTTCTTCCACAGACTTTGCAGTATACTTCCTCCCTCTTCCATAGATCCTCCTCCTATCTTGACGTTCTACTCCCTTTTACACGTGCTCGTTATGCCTATGATTTTTTTGCTACTTGTACTTTGTACTTCTCGTGCATCTTTTAAAAATTCGGTACCGCTCGCATCATCATACTTTTATACCTTTTTACATATTTCATCTTTAGCTTCTATTCTTTCTTAAATTGTGTCATACACTAGTAGATTTATTTATTTTTTTTTTTTTTTTTTTTTTAATAGGAAGTAATTGTAGCGAAAATATTTTAACAAATTATAGTTCTTCATGTAAAATTGGTCGTTTAAAGAACGTTTAAGAATATACCGTATTTCACAGTAGACGTGTAACATTTTAGTCTAGCGAAGCCTCAAATCGATCCTATTCAAATGAATGATGGGGTTGCAATGTTGTAGCCAAATCTGGCAACTCTGTCTCGAAACACTGTGCTCAAAATTTGTAATGGAAGTTTTATTTCTATAAGCGCGGTAATAGGTATAAAATTAACTATACCTGACAAAGTTACAATAACTGTACAAGAGAATTTCTTTCGTTATTTTCCATTGAAAATGTCAGATTCTATTATTTGAATATAAATATTCACGTTGAACTGTGCGAAACGACGAGAGGGAGCGAAAGCAAATTTATTGAGGCGTACGATAAAGTGCGCATGCTCGTTCGTACCTTGAGCAGTAAGGGGCGTTCTTTACAGACAAATATTCAAATGAAGTCGGTATCAGAACATTGTTATTCTACCGTGAAAACGACTGCCATTGTTACCTTTTATTAGCGTAATTTGTTAAATTAACCTTCTCTCGACACTGCGATGAACCGACAAAGTAAAGGAAATTTCCAAATTCGCCTGATTAATGATTGCCTACTCGTGCAATTAAGTATAAAAGCTTCAAATATTGTTGTATCGATGTAACATTTAAGGATTTGTTAAACCATTTTTTAATCAACTATATTTATACCGATATTTCGCGTGCCATCATTAAGAAATGAACAATTGTTCACGTATCGCTGTCTAGTGTAATAATATACTCGTGTATCGATTGCACCTTCAGCAAAGAATCTTTTTCGTTAAAATTACATTAAAAACATAAAGGGTTTTGTAAGATATTTTTACATTACTGTTTACTATAGACTAATAGGTTTAGAACGAGATTATTTAACTAGTCAATACTTTTATTAAACCTCCACAAGTAAACCTTTGTAACGTATTTACAATACTTTCAAACAATTATTAGTATACTTCCAAAGTTTCAGAGAAGGATTTCTGTAAAGTTAACAGAAAAAAATTGTTAAATTACTTGAATTCTTACTTTAATATTATTGTTACATATTTTGAAAAGAAGAGAGGGGAAGAGAATTAATCAATCATATTTCAATACAATTATGTTTAACAAAGAAATCGGTCATTTTCTTTTTCACTACGCGGTTTGTAAACATTTTTAAAGCTTTTATAAAATCTCTACTTCATAGAGATTAACCCAGAGACTTTACTCTTAATTTATAACTGCCAATCATTAGTCACTAATGACCAATGTATGATTCATTGCATGTGGCAAAAAAACCTCTCAATATTCGAATATGTAGAAAGTGAGAAGGAACGAACTGTGAAGGAGGAGGAGGAGGAGGAAGGAAGGAGATCATACATGGCATATGGGCGATTCCACGGTACCTTTGACTTTCAGCCTCAAAAAAAAAATGTTTTTTTTTCAAGTAGAATATTGTCCTTGGACATATGTATTTATATATATTTCGAAAGTAATAATTCACACTCGTGCATGATTTTTACACAATGGTGGCGAAAGGGGGGGGGAGGGGGGAGACTTGTAAACTTGAGTCTGAATATTACTTTTAATGCATTAGTTTTTGATGCAACTCGGTACTTGCAGGTGTTTGAGGACGTTCCTCACGAATCACGTGTTAAAATGTAATTATAAAAAACAATCATATTTACAAGATATTTCCGAGCTTCTTCATAAACTTAAATTTTTATAAAATCAAGCCGCATTTTTCCATCTCATTTGCAGAATATAGTAATCTTTCACAAATAGAAATGATAAGTGATTAAGATCACAAACAGAAATAATTACAAATATTTTCTTTTCTTTTTTTTTTTTTTTTTTGTGCTGCAGTAGAAAGTGATAAATATTGAACGACTACGTTTCCAATATAACAGTTTATACCAGCATAGTATTGTTTATAAAAAAAGCACACACCTATATGAAATAAAATTAAACTCTCATTTTGTCAAAATGAGTTACACGTTTCCAAATCACTGTACCATTTCATCTGAGTTATGCAAATACGTCGTCTTTCCATTGTTACTTTGTAAATTTGTATTTTTTTAACTTTTGCACTGTTCGGAAAATAAATACGTTGTACGGTGTTAACGTAGCAGTACACTGAAAAAAAAATTTGTTATTTTCAAGTAAATATTTACTTGAATTAAAAAAATGTTTCCTTCTTTTTAGTAAATCTTACTTAATTCAAGAAAATCTTTTCTTGATTCAAGTAAATATTTACTTGCTACTACTCACGTAAATATTTACTTGAAAATAACAAATTTTTTTTCAGTGTACCAATTTACTTATTGTATCTCTCAAATGGATCGCACATTGATGATACTTGCCTAAATTATTAATGTAGTAGAACTTACTTGATTAGATGAGAACTTTGGAAAAATGAGAAAAGGAAATAGGAATAACAGAAAGTGATGACAATGGGAAGTAGGGAATTTTCATGTAGTGATCAAATTTCTGTGCAATCAATTTTCATCAATGATCGTTAAAATTTCATCGCGAATGTAGAACGAAGGTTGACGTTTTTGTCATTGAAATGCTAGAATTGATCTATGTTCACAATTTGATTCCATGACAAGTGAAAGTGGAATGCGCAAATGTTCCGGCGTACCGCTGTGTGGCGGGGCAACGATGAAGGCAGCTTATGTTCTCTATCCGTTTTCCCATACACGATGAAAACAGATATTCCGTATTAAAAATGTTCGAAAATTTATCATCTTGGAAAATTGTGGTCGAATCGAAACGTTTTCTTTTTCACCAGCACTAAGTCAACGAAATAATTACAAATACTTTCACAAGCTTGAACATCTTAGGGAGTACTCAAGTTTCATCTGATGTTTATACATATTTTGTAAAATCTGCGTTCTTGTACTGTTGCGATTTTAAGAATGAAATGATAAAAACGAGTTTTGTTCTGTAATATAAAAACAAACGTATAAGTTAATAGAGCGATGTTTTGTCCGTGGTTAGATGGAACTCGCAGTATAGAACGAATGTATATGCTGAATTAATTTATGCTCACAATTCGATTCCACGATAAGTGAAAGTGGATTGCGCAAATTTTCTAGCGTGCAGCTGCATGGAGGGGCAATGGTCACGCAATTTATTTATTAGTTGTTCCCCAATAGATTATACATATAGACAATTGAAAGATGTGAAATTAATATTTTCTATTAAAATTGTGCTTCCGAATGAACTCGTTCAGAGATCTTCGTTCTACATTCTATTAATTACGACAATAGTATATCTATTCTCCGACCACTTTTCAGAACAAGTTCATATTTGGAGGAAGACCTTAGATTATTTAAGGGCACCTTATAAAGAAATGTGCTTACTCCTTTATCGTACGTTCTCGAACAGAAACGTCGAAGCTTTTGTTTTTGAATGAATTCGAAATTGGCTGGAACGAATCAAAATGAAATCAAGAAAGAGTTCTCACGTGACAGATCGGAAAGCAATAGATGTTCAACTATGTGGTTGAGACGATATCCAAGTGTATTTCCAGTAAAAACAATAATCACGATAATCAAGATTGTAAAGGTACTTTTACACTAGGCCAATCGAGCCATATGGCATTGCCAGTCAGTTGAAGCGAGCTCCTCGCGAACATCGGCAAAAACCCTCTGGATACCACTACGGCTCGTTTCCTTGAACCGAAAGTCTTTGCCGATAGGCTGGAGCCGCTCGTCTCTCAATTGTCAGCACTGGCCGCGAGGCTTCTGATATTTCCACACTTGGCTTGAATAGATTTTTTGTTCGACTGAAATGTGCATCTTTTATTAAGAAAGAATTGAAACACGCAATGTTTTGAAGCAATATTAATATTTTCTACAATACGATTTGATTCATTAATAGAAAAATGTAATTTTATCGTAAATCTCGGCAAGACTTTTGCGTGTATTCACAGTTGTGACTTTGAATGACAATTATGATAATTGTGTATTATTTTATGCATACAAATACTCATTAACATTCAAAGTAATAGGATTGATCGAACTCCACGTCATTTTACAAGTTATCTCTTTCCTACAAAGATGAGTCTTAGCCTTGGTCATATCTCGACTTTGGTTTGCGAGAGATGCTGATTCACCTGTTAAGATTAATACATTAAAGGTCGAAACAAACTAACTGACATGGAGCGGTTCCGACGTCGGCTGCGCGGGGAGATTTGATGCAGGTCGGCAGCGGTACATAATTTCTGCACGCGTCTCTTCTGTCATTTTCAATAGTTTTTTCTTCGATTTTTTTTTATATTCCGGCTTTCGAAAAATTGATTAGTTGAAAATTTAACATAGAAATATAATAGAGTCATCGGCATAAGGGACCAACATTTTATTCAAAATTTCTAGGAAGAATTTTCATACCAATGTGACAAAATCATCGTGCAATATCTTCAGTAGAAAGAACTTCATCAATGGGTTCCTATCCTCTAGAAATAATCTTCCGTAACAATCAAGTTATCATATCTTTACAATGGATATATATGTATATCATTATTTCTTCTAACTCTAGAATAAGTGGAACGATTTTAAAGAATATGACATAATTATTTTATAAATATTGCCTACTATATACACACCGTTGAGTACAATTATAAATGGCCCAATGAATCGATATATTCGATTAATACGGCAATTGTTTGGGGTGACTAAACGAGTAAAGAAAATAATGACGTGCGAAAGCAGTGCAAAATTTTTAACTCTGACAAGTATAGGGATACGAACTGCACAGCGAGTTCGTCAAAGCGGAAAATTATAACACGACTAGAATAAGGTATAGGAAGTAAGAAATTACACACGTACGTTCGGAAATAAAGGTGCTGAAAGTGTGACGGCGCTTACAACTTAATCTGGCCAATAACTGTGCTATCAACTTATTACATAGGTGCACATATGTGCATGGTTCAAATTAGTTTTCTTTATATACGTTATAAGAATACAGCCATTGAAATCCGATATCGTATGTAACGCATTGCAGAACCACAATTTTGTTCTACCCCTTTATATGGTAATAGCTGGATTTTAAATATTGCGGAACGTTAGAGCAAAATACTGTAAAGACCAATAAAGAATATCGTGCAACCGATGTGGTTATAAATACTTTTTCTTGTTATATGGGAATTGTACGCCATGAATAATGTGGTAAATAGAATAAATTATCTTTATTTCCATATTGTTCATATTAATCGTCTATTAATCCCTTTATGACAGCCAGTGACTTACTTCCAAAACTGGAATTCATTATTTTGAAACAAGCACGAGATTTCGAAATGTAACAGATAGTTAAATATTTAATTAAATAAGAACAAATTGTCAAAACTAATAATTGCCTATACAATTATTAATAGAAACAAAATCATTTTGGCCGTGTGAGTTTGTGTGCGTGTGTATATTCGTAGTTAGTTACACGCTGAATGAGTCAACAGTTTGGTCACGATTCCCGGGTGTTGTTTGAAGTGGGTGATGAGATCCCAGAGCCTTTTTTTTTATTTTTCTCCGTAATTTGTGTACAGTTATTAGATAATGATTTCTCATTAAGCCTAATAAATCCTTATTCATTGAAAATTTAGATTTCATTTTCAAAACTTTCAAAATTTCAAAACTTTTTCGAACATTCAGTATCTATTTAAATTTCTATATTATCGTAAATATCCATAAGTTTGTTTTTAATTAACGATCTCTGATTATTCATCATCAACTTTAGCATCGTTTATATATCAAATACTCGATCTAGTTATAAACTATATGGACATAAATCTGATGTATGTATAAGAAGCCCTACGGTTAAGAGATTTCGTTAAAGTAGCTCCATTGCAGTTGATGATTGTTAGAATAAGAAGAATGATCGCAGTTAGTTTTGAAAAAGAGTGGCGTCACGCAATCAATTTTTCGCTCCAAATACCCGTGGAAAAAAGGAAAATCTCCTTGTTCAGCATCAAGTCATAAATATAATCGCTTGCATGCAAAACAAGTCGCTAGCGGCAACAGATCACATGCAGTATTCTCTTCGAGCAGTGTATTTTCCGCGTATACATAATTTAGTTGAGTGGACGAATGACATGACAGCATCTTCGACAAACATTGCGGCTACTATAAGACACTGGACAGCACGTAGAAACAACCCAGGGGACAAGGATTCATGCTTCGACAAATACGGAACGGCTCACGGTTCGGGCTCATTTTAAGAACGTCGTCTTTGCCACCACGAGCGCACGTAATCCCTTTCTATCTGTTTAATTGTTGTATTTTCAATATCTTCCTACGATCAAGTGACAAGTAGAGGTAAAATTAACTAAGCAATGGTAATTGCTTAATATTAGTAACGATATTAATATTGAGCAGTTCGAAAAAGGACGCGTACATTAGACGCTTTCGTATAAGTTCGAACCTCGGCGTTTGATTCGGCGATACAATATCCGAATTTATTTCCGAGCTTTTCACTTTATTTCCCATTCAGTAGGGCTCTGGGTTTACTATATATTGTCGTGACTGCCTTGCGTAT
Organism: Trichopria nigra; assembly: GCA_030522945.1. Taxonomy (NCBI): domain Eukaryota; kingdom Metazoa; phylum Arthropoda; class Insecta; order Hymenoptera; family Diapriidae; genus Trichopria; species Trichopria nigra. The sequence continues at coordinate 6,737 of JAPYZR010000038.1, read as the reverse complement.
ACATCTTACCTTTCCCTTTGTATTGCTTGATCCCACACTTTTTGTACTTCAGACTTCCTCTGTGTCTGTCCTTCCGTTCTTTAGTTTCTCAGTCTTCCTTATATTTTTTTTCTCATTTCTCATGTCCTGTCTCCATTTATCGTTCTCAAGTGCGTCCAAGACAATTGTCCGGTAAACCGTGGTGCGAATCGCACACCGTGACGAAGGTATCCACCTACGACGAGAACTGACTACGGTTCCTCAGCACCGTGCGCGGAAACTCGTCTGGTCGACATGGGAATTGACCTGGCCTGTGGGTCCTCGATGCCATTAATTATATCCTAACGTTGTATAAGTGCGTGCGAGCGTAAGCGAACGTCCACGCGACGAACGAACTAACCACACATTTGCGGTATCCGAAAGAGTGAATTCAATATTTCGACTTGTCGTTTTCATAGCAGTCCGTATGCAGCTGTAGTTTTATATTTTTTTTACGCATGACCAGCAGATGTAGTTTTAATTTTCCACAAGCATTATAATTATTTCTGTAGAATCGTTTTTATCATTACATACATACTCCAAAAAGTGGCGTATTAATATTACTGAACTACATGACATGCAAATGTAGTACGTAAGAAACATCTCCAAATTAACTGATTTCGATCCTGATGCTTATGTGCTTGAGGACGACCGATGAAAAGGTGAATTCAAATTAAAAGATGAATTTATTTTTAAGTATTCTTTATCTCTGGTCGGACCTTCGAGCAAATGCAGCATACATCATTAATCGCGAGCTTTTTGCACCTTCGATATGGAAGCGCGCTCCGTTGAGCTACTAGACTTACCCGCTCGTCCTTTACTATATTTATCATCATTGTTCAAGTGTTTATCATCCACTCTGTCTGTCTTTGAACGAACCGACAACCCTGATTACTGCCTCAAGGAAGCAAAAAAGAGTAATAAATAATGAAGTGAACGCAGCGGCACTGAAAATAGAGAATTTCGTCGTACCTGAGGTGGCACTGCGCATCACCGATGCTTGACAGGAAGTGGGAATCGCCGAACCGACGAAGGGAAGAGACCAGAAGGGTGCCGATGATGGCAATGAAGAAAAACATACAGAGGAGAAGAATGGGGAACGGTTCAGTTTAAACATTATCAAAGTGAAAGAGCGAGAAATTGATTATGCAAAAACGCATCAGTGTCTTACAAGTTTTTTACTTTTTGTTTTAAATTTTCTTGATATTACAACAAAAACATCTGACGTTAGTTTTCTGATCATATATTCATGGATTAAATTTTTCAACAAAACATTAATTTTACCCTACTAAACCCGTACATAGTGTTTCTCCACTGCATAAAATAAGTGTAGACCTAAGTCTTCGTCCTGTACTTATACAGTAGTAATATGTCTTGTACGCGTGAGAACTTATGTGTCATAAAAAGCAAATTGTAAAGCTTCGATATGAGATTCACAATATAACGAATCATTAAAAGTAGAAATAAACTTTCTCAATATTGATCCATTAATTGCAGAGTAAGTTGGTCTTTCAGTGGTTATTTACACAAAGGATTCAAAAATGTTGAAAGTTTACCCTTTCAATTATATTCCGTTTTAACTTTATATGCAATATTATTCTAAAGAAAGAAATCGAATCTACAAAATATTCTATTACACTCGACACACACATATGTATATATTTAATTTGCACCTGTGCCGAATGTCGCCACATCCTCGAAAGTATACCTAACGAGCAATCAAAAGCAAGCAAATCGATGAAAATAAGGTGATATCATAATACTGCTTGTGGCTTCTTCCCATTCGAAACTTGTTGCTAATTCGTGTTGATCGTGTGCGCGTGTTCATTCCACAAGCCCTAAAAACGTCAACACAATCAGCGGGAAATCGCGTTTGTAAAGCCGCCTGATTGCCACTGTGCGAGATCCCGCGAGCTTTGCCTTCAGTTGATGAGGGATTAGATTATTATATGGCTTTTGGTTTACGGAGCCTGCATGTACGAAGCCCGGCTCCGGTGATTATTTATTGTGTGAACAGATTGTCCATTTACCTCTCAGCAGGGAGTCTCGAGTGATGGAGACTGGTATAGGAATAACTCGACCCAATGTTTTACGCCGTACATAAAGGTTTCACTTGCATTCATTGACACTTTTGAATATATCGCGCGCATTTGAACAAATTTTCTTTTGCTTTTTAAAATAAACTGAATGAATAATCGATAGTCTCTGAAAACCAACAATAATTTTCCTTAAAAATTGAATGAAACTATTGATTTTCTAGAATACTCCGGATAGCGAGTCTACGTTATCCTCATGAATATGGAATGGTTGTCTTATTCGCATGCACGTCGATTCGTTTTATTTTCACCTAGTAACAATCTCCCGCGGGTGATTTAGAGTTCATTGAGTATGCATCAGTAGCAATCGACAGTATGGTGTTTTGTTCGCATTTTGCCTGCAGCGAATACATCGGAAGCTGTTACGAGTTCTGGCTCTGGACGTTTAGAAACCTCCGAAGTATAACGTTAAGTCGTGCTCCATCTCCATCATACAATTTTTTTTCCAAACTTCACGTTGCGCAAGCCACAGACGACCCTCGAATGCTTCAAAACGCCTTCACACACTTGAACATAAATGGGTCGGAGCGACAGGTTGCTATCGAGAGTCACCCCGTAGGCAAGCCTGTTGTGCTGTGATGCTCCTTTATATTTATATATTCTATCGCAAGCCGACACTAACATTTCATGGACGTTAGCATACATTTCAAAGGCACTTTTTGCTTCGCGAACGTTTCGGTTTATTTGTCCTTCCTTTTCTATGCAGACTTTTTCAATGAGTGTGATACGAAATCGCATAGCTGCCGGCATAGCGGTCAAATCATTCCAATCCCGGCAGCTGCTAGAAACAGAAATAGGGAACTAATTATTCCATGTATACAGAAGATTAAGATATAATTTTTTACATTATTCACATTTCAAAATTATTAATATCCTTATTCAAAAATAAGGATGTAAAAACTATATAATTCGATAAGGGACTGCATAATGTCTTACTTCGATCTTGGTTAATCCAAAAACCAATACGCCTTGCAACGAATGAAGTCACACTTTATGATTTCGCGAAGCCGCGTGCAGACCAGTTCTATAAAGAATTGAGTTTGATAAACCGTTTCTTCGTTTTCGAATGTTTCTTCTTTAGTTCCTCTTTCATATTCATCCCATCGGTTTGTTTTCTTATTTTTTCGCAACACTCTCACTTGTTTCCACTTCATACGCTCCTTCGTAATTTCCGCCCTCTCCAACAAAATCGCATCTACGAAGTCAAGCTTGGTTAATTAAAGAATCAGTACATGTTTTGATTGACGGTTCGGTATAAACGCGATTATTTGATATAAAATAAGTGTACAGTATTTCTGAGCTACATCCTATAGCAATGATTGTCATTTCTTCCATTATTGATATAATTCACTAGGAAATAAATAATATAAACACGTTTATGAAGAATGAAGTGACTCAAATGAATAAAAGAATATTTTTATATGGTATATTTCAATGAAGCTAATTTACAATATGATCCAACCGTGTGGGTACTCTTCGATGTGATCATTAAAAATATAATCTATTCGTATATTTTATTTACGAACATTTGTAACCTTCATAAATATATTATCAAATATGTAATAATAACAATGAGCTGTAATAATATTGTGCAAAAAAATACTCAATACTATTATTATTTTATTGTTGACAGGTGAAAATCTGGTTCCAAAATCGAAGGAGCAAATATAAAAAAATGATGAAAGCCGCACAGCAAGGTGGCGGTGGAGGTGGCGGCCAGCATGGAAGTCTACTTGCTGGTGGCACAGCGTTACCTGGAGGACCATCCCCTCAACCCGGTCAACCAGGAGGACTCATGCAAGGAGGTGAGATATACGGTACATCGATTTTACTTTCATTTATTACTACTACACTTAAGGCTTATGCTTACATTAGATTAGCATTTTGGATGGTCAAGGTATGATTGAACGACGCCTAATAATGTGACTTTCGGTCATCATGAAATCATTATATATATATAGTCAGTTACATTACAACCGTGACCAACCAAAATCCATAGTAATTTAGATTAATCCATAAGAACCTTTACACTTCCCTTCTATAAGAACCGATATTATAAACATCTAATACGTAATGGATAACTTTGAATAGTTGAAAATGGTATCGGTTGGTTTACAGTAACTGTGCAGTACTTTTACATTTCAGTCGTAGTTAACAAACTATATTTAAACTCGGCACTTAGAATTTGTTAATTTTAAAATGAATGGCCCATTAAAATGGTCAAAATTATATTATGCTCTCTAAATTTGAATCAGCGAAAGTCACTGCCAATCAGCGAATATATACACTGCTAATCAGTCCAAACCCTACCATCTCGTAGGGTTTGGACTGCAAATCAGCGGATTTTCGCTGATTCAACTTTAGAGAGTGCGGTTACAGCTTAGTTATTTATTTTTTTGTAGTAAAAATGATCTCTTGACGGGTCGGTTAGTAAAAGTAGGATAGTGGTATGATCACATCAATAAAACCAAGGTGAAAAGATTGTGTAGTCAGTAAGAACAAAATCCAGTAAATGTCGAGACAGTAAAGACAATTATATCTATCACGACGAATGTTAACATTCTGACATATATTTCTTATCACCTATTATTTTGCGTCGGCCAAAAATAGCTGAGTATGTTGCATTTTATAAACAATGATCCACTTTTTAAAGATGTTCGAATTAAAGCCCTAATTTAAAAAATGTTAAGCGCTTAATTACATTCCCTACAATTGAAGAAGAACACGGACAAAATTAGTAGTATATAGTAATTAATATATGGTATATTATAGTAATTAGAAGATGTTATAAATTTAATGTCAAGCTCGGTATTTATTTTAAATTTCAGGAGGAGGTAGTTCTGTGTCGGGAAGCCCAACGACAGGATATCTCGGCGGAATGGGAGGGGGTGGCGGAGGTCACACACCTGGAAGTTCGAGTCCTGGCAGCGAGATGTCGCCTCAACATAACGAGAGTCCCCCGGCGCCCGCATGGCCAAACGAGATGAAGCATCATCCACATCCACACGCACCACCCCACAGCCATCATCATCCTCATACGCCTGGGCATCATCCACCGCCACCACCACCTCCACCTCACCACGCCGGTTACATGCCGCAATATTCTTGGTACCAACCAGATCCAAATCCAGGATTACTCACGTAAGTACTTGAGTATACGTAGTTGAGTCAATCGTTACTTATTTTATATGTATACACATATACATTGAATTATATCGTATACAACAGCCGCTTATGTAGTTGCAATATTTGTATGATATAAAAATTTTATAGAATCGAAACGATGTTCACTCGCTTGGGAGTTGATGGAAATTGTTCCCAATAATAAGGCAAATCACGTCTTCGAAGATATATTATCTTTATTTCAGTACAAAGATCAGCGGTTTCAGGTAGGCATAAGTGTTTCTTTTTTTTTTATTATTATTATTTATCCAATTATCATCCATAACAGAATTATTTTCCCAAAACTTTAATAGTGGTATAAATAAACAGACATGGTGGAATTTATATACGCATGTCTGCAGGTCATGTGCTAAGGTTAGAGCCATTGAGATATTTATGCAGTGTTTTTCAAACATTTGGAATAGTTTTTGCTACAAAACGACATTAGCACATAATAATAGATATACTTCATCAGATCCTGGTTAAAGTCCTCCAATTCTCAATCGCATACGTATTTCGCGGTACTGCTTAGCCCCACACTGGCCCGAGAGACATTCAAACTTTTGTGATTTACTTGTCATCTGTTAATAGTGCTTACTATTTTCTATGGTAGATTATTCTTTACACCGAACCAGGGCTTGGAGGATGACTTATGAAAATACCAAAAATATTTTCCTCTTGCAAATGCTACTGTGAAAAATAAAGTCGTTGGAACTGTGCGGAAAGCAGATTGTCCGCCAGTTTGCTTAAGTTCAGTGATTGGTATTTTGATCGAGAGCGACGGTTCTAGCTTAGATGCTGCTTTGGCTTTCATTATCCACTGTGCTCATGTGGGAGACAGTGAGACACTCAACAAAACATGACCCAACTACCCGCGTAAAATCATGCGTAAGACATATATCGTCTAAAATAACCAAAAGAATCAATTTATATTTTATTCGTAGCATATGTAATACATCACTGTCATCAATGCCAGGGCTAGATTTCTTCAATTACAATGTGATGAGCTCATGTGAATTCAATAAAATTAATTGGTCTATGAGTAAAATTAAGCGACGATTCAAGAAATTCATTATCAGATCCTGTTGGAAGCTAATTCAGATAGGGGTAGTTCATCAGGGCGGGCTGATTCTTCTCAGTGCTAAAGGGAGATCGCAGAACCACGTTGGTGGTTATCAAAAATGCGCATTAGCTTTATTCTAAAGGTATTAAATCAAGCGAAATATAAATAAGTAATTTAATCGCATAAACAACTTTCTACACAAACTAAAATATCAATGTCTACTATTAATTTAAGCAGCTCGTTTTCTTGGGATATATCATGCGTGCATTCCAGGGGGGTCAATTCTCGAAATCGATGACAATTATCGCATATGATAAATATTAGCCAATCACGAATCGGCATTTCTTACATCGATCGAAAATTAACCTAAGCTATTCTCGAATTATATGATGCGATTG
>JAPYZR010000037.1:0-99661 GCA_030522945.1 Trichopria nigra | reverse complement strand
TAACTTGGCATAACTGCATGTTTAAATACCATGTCATTTCTTTAGAAATCCAGGGGGGGGCACGTGCCCCCTCTTGCCCCCCCATATGGGCGCCCTTGCTTCGAAATTAATAATGTTTTAACTTAAACTAATTCGCATTTTCGTATTTTCTTTATACATTACCCTCATATTCCCTACTTTCCCGTTTAATGGAATGAATCTAATAACGTACCTATATTTAGGGTTGGTTAGAACCTCTGTTAACGATTGGGTTAACGAGTCTTTCGTAATGACATTGAGGTTTACCTCCACCGCCATACTTTTTGCTACGAAAATTTGGATGTTGCGAAACTGATCGCCAAAAATTGGAATACCGATAATTGGTACACCATGATATAAAGCTTCTTGGCATCCCATAGAACCACCGTGTGTTATGAAAGCTCGGGTATTTTTGTGTGCTGCAAAGTTGAAGACATTGTTTATAGTTTTATATGAGATAGCTTAGTCACGTACCATATCCTTCTTAAGTCTAACAAATCTGATTAGAACATATAATTAAGAAGACTATCGACTATATAGAATTAAAAGTGTGATAAATTATCTGCTTTACATTGTTCACAATTGTAAGCATATATGATGTGTGAAAGTGTGATTAAACTAGTTCCATACAGGTATACCTCAACATTTATGTGCTAAAAAAAGAATAAAAATGCATTCTGATAATTACATATAGTTTTAATATTAAGCATACCTAATATTGGAATCTGTGGTATCCACGGAGAAGTTAAAACGTTATCCGGTATACCAGGTGGCAGTTTTCCTTTATCTACAATTTTCATTAAAACTCGAATTGGTTTGATCTGATTAAATGATGCATAGATTGCATCAAGGATATCCGGTGATAAAGTTTCTATAACTACCAGTGATCCTAGCGTAAAATACACAACTCCATCGGTACTTTCATCCATCCATTTCTGCAGTTCCTTTAATGCGTATTGTTTTCGTTAATATTATGTTTTAAATAGAAACTTAATAACGATATAATAAAAGTAGTTCGTAAAAATACAGCATTAAGTAATGTATTTTAACTTCGAGTACATAAAAGTTTATAATTGTGTGGCTGTTTAAAGATGACGGAGACAGGGGTTTGCTAATGAGTCAAGTTCCTTAAGGGCGGAAAAGTGTTAAGTTCACGTTTTCCCTCAAGGGAAAAGTTTACTTGCTTTTACTCTGTTATATTTTTTTTATTTTTTATTCTATTATTTTGTGACAAGTGAAAATAATTTTCTCATATTGTGCTCCTAGTTCCTCTTTTAGTCTTGCACTATTATTTAATTCATTAGTTAGTTATTAATTGTTATTAATTTTTATTATAAATTAGATTTAGTTTTAATTATATTTAGTATGAACAAAAAAAAATTAGAAGAGGATATAAATTTACAATTTAAGACTTCAGAATCAAAGACTTAAACCTTAAAGAGGATTATTTAAACGCATCAAACAAGAACTTTGTCTTGACCTTATTTTCTGACCAATCCTGCAAGTTGGCGACTTTAAAAGGGTTTCGAATGTCTAACAATTTAAATTTAATTTCAGGAGATCCTCTCCTACTTTAAATTAAGTTAATAAGTATTATTTTTAATGAAAATTCATTGCTGCTTAATATTTCTGATTATATTTTAAACATTACGCAAATGTGTATAAATGGCCTACTTATGTAGCTCAGGTGCAATCCATGCCTGTTCATATATTTATATACACGTGATATATACCTGCTACATGTATATAGATAAAAGATTATGGAGTTTTTAAGGATATGCCATTAATAAGAAACGGCTATTCGTTTTTTTTTAATTACAGCCCTGTAGTAATTAAGTTTCAAGAACTTTAAAAAGTTAATAAATTCTTTATATTACCGGTGTAAGTTGTTCCTTGTTTTGTTCTATATGAAGTCCTGCCACTTGAACAAGATGTGGCGGCAGAGGTTTATTACCATATAAAACGGGATGGCTATTAACCAGCGTCAGTGCAATGCTTTTTTCAATTTCCCTAACTGTCGGCAGATCTGAGCTCAAATATTTTTTTATGGCTTCTGATTGTTTTTCTTCTGTAAGGCTGTAAAATCTCCACACGCTGTAGTAATGTCCCACAACATTTCGCAAACGATCCCAGAAATCCATCTTATTACTTAATTTTGTGAAAAAACTGGGAACTATTGCAAGATTATCACAATTCCCGAGTAAATCGCTTATCCATGGAAACTCCACGGTCGATGATAATGCCACAACGGGTATATTAAGTAAATCTCCAAATCCTAAATAACAATTAGCTCCTAAAACCTATAAGACAAATATTTCTGTGGTTACTATTAATTGACAATGATTTAATTAATATAAGTAACAAACATTGTTACTTGATTTTTTGGATCGTGAAAGCTTTATAAGATTTATGTGAATAATTTATATTGTCAATTATGAATATCATTATCGTTATTCTCTTGATTGTGTTTCGTAATCAATGATAATTACTTCTGTAATAACAACATCATAAGGACGATCCTTCGACTTCAAGCTTTTTATAAAGTTTGCCATCTCTTCCAAAGCCATTAAATCGCATAAATCATTCCCCCACAATCCAGCGATATAGGGTACGAGATCATCACCAATTTCTTTAGCGAAAGAAATACTGAAATTATTCACAAGACTATCCAAATGTCCATCTAGATTTACAACAGTACGTAAGTTTGTTGGAGAATTCTTTACAGGAAAATGGGTTATAACGTCGACATAGTGGCCACGCTCTGCGAGTCCCAACATGAGAGATTTAAACATCACGTCGTGGCTCTTAGAATTTAGTGGGAATATTCCCAATATTCGGTGGGCGTTGACAGATGGCGTGGCAAGGAAAAAGAAAACTGTAAAAATGAAGACACCACGTAACTGTTGAAGACCCATTATTTAGCCCTTGTTGAAACTCGGTATACTATAGTTGGTTGTTCACTAAAACAGAATATATTTAAAGAATATATATTTAAATATGTTATAAGTAATTTTAATTTTCTCAAAAATAATTAGAAAGTGCAGTATATATAATTACCACTATATTTACTTTTGTATTGTATATGAAAAATATTCTAAATCCTAATGAATTTACTAATTGTTTGATTCTATATCTGTTTGATGAATTATGAGATATTTTTATTCAGACATAACATTAGGATGTATTTTTATGTTTTAAATATTGCGATGTTATACTAAAATTGTTAAAAACGTATTATTAGCAGAGAGAAAACATATAGACTATAATAAAGTAATATTCACGTATAGGAAACGTTCAGAAACTACTCAACTTAATTTACACTAATTAACTGAAAATCTTAAACGTACTGGAATAAATAGAAAAATAAATTCAAGAAATATTAAGTAAATTGTTAATAATTATAATATGCCTAATACGATGAGGAAGACTAAACAAACAATGATGAAGTTAAATAAACAAAGACAAGTTATGTTAATAAATTATAAAAATGTTAAAATAAGTATGCTAAAAGGACCTGAGACTTATCAAACAAACGAATAATACGAAATAATAATCAATACAGGCGTTTGTCATTCTGTCTAAAGTACACAGAAATATACGTAGAAACTTTGTAAAATTAATCAAAAATAGCAAAACCTTAATCCCAGGAATGCACATGTATACGCCATATAGCTAATTAATTATTAAAGATAATTCTATTAAATGTGATTTCACTTGTGTTATTTTAAATTATATTATTATGATAACAATGTTTGAAGTTTAATTACGCTTTGCAGTAAATAATAAATTATTTAGTATCAATTATACCAATCCCTTGGTCAGAAGTATTGGTATAATTTTTTTGATCATTTATATACATTTATACGTTTCGCATTCAGATTATTGAATGTTATAATTTAAATATATGATATCGATGCATCGGTATTTCAATAAGCTTTTAATTCAAAATTCAATTTTCGCATTTAGAGATTAAAATATAGGTATGTTTTAATCGATTCCATTCCTATTTTTTTTTTAACTTTAATATTTTACCTAATGCTATAAAATGTTAGGCTCGTTCACAACATTCACCACCAGAGCACCAAAATCATTATAAAAATCATCATAAAAATTATCATAAAACTTTATTCAAGGTTACACGAATAAGTTGAATGCGATCACTAGTTATGCATATCATAATTATTATATACATATATTTTTTTAGATCTAGAATCCGTTACGCATAAATTCAAATTATTTGTACATTTTGGACTGTAAACGCATCGTTCCACACTTCATTGGACGATGCGTTCTCGCGGTCACTCGATATCACCCTCTCTCTTTCCTCTCGCATCCCCCCCTCCCCCACTCACACACACACACACACACACCGACGCAGACACACACACACACACACACACTCACACACACACACATTCCGACGTAAACTCGCAAATGCGCAAGAATTACATATATGCCGGTAAAATGCTCTTTATCTGCTTACTTCATAATACAAATGTTACAACATGAATGATTTAATGCAATATATTAATAATTATAACTATTTTTTCAATTCAAAATTGAAATTGGATTAAAAAATCAATTCAGTCACGCGGAAACGTAAGTAATAATGAGTTATCACATTAAAATTATATCTATACACTGTAAACAATTTTTCGGAAAAATTTCCAAAAAAGTAGGGCATAAAAAAAAATAATAATCATAAAAAATAATAATCATAAAAAAACGAAATTTTGGTACGAAATATTGACGTATGAAATGTGGAAATTAAAAAAAAAAAAAAACGTTTTAAAATAAATATATATATATTTCAACATTATCGGTGAATATTCTATCATTTTCGGAAAAATGTCTGATTTTGTTAGGAAAATATATACTTTTCTTACTATTTTTCGGAATATTTCGGTCTGTAATATAGCGGGAATATTTCGAAAATTTTTACAGTGTATTATATATTGCAATATCGTATTAATTACATTTCTATGTAATATATTATCAGTTTTTTTTTTTTAATGATCGTCATATATATTTGGTTTGACAAGAGAGTTCAAATTTTCAAATAATAATGTAGTACCTTTTTGTATATTTTGAATAATATCCTTAATAATCACATTACAACTCCGTGTCACATACGAGTATTTTTGCACATAATTGTCTTAAATTGTTATCCACATATACATACGAAGTCAATTTCTGATATGTGTTTTATATGACTTTCAACTCGTTGAAGGGAGGGTAAGATACTGTATGCATTGTGCACTCATTATGAAGCTAGTGTAATACTGAGCAAGCATTCATCCACAACGTCTTAATTGTTTGCTTTTTGTTACGACTCTTCGTAGATAAATTTAATATGTTGATAAAGAATACGTCATGGAATATGATACTAGCGAAATACAGAGATTGTCCGAAATCACATTGTAACTGAGAAAGACTGGCGTACTTTAAATATATCATATAAGAACATTGATGACTTTTTTAATTCGAGCCAAGGAGCAATTGTATTTCATTGGAATACAAGAAAACCATTAATATAGAGGAAAAGATTTTTTTTAGCAAACCAACTACATTAAACGTAATCTTATTCTTATAAATTAAAGTTCATTATCATTTTGAAATATGTTTTTACATTTATTATAAGATTTTGTATCTAATGTTGACAAGAATAAAAATAGTTTTAGACTATTACAAACTAAAATTGATTAAATCATTGATAAATTTAAAATGTGCAAAATTCTAGCCGTTTAGTTTCAAAAACACGTTTGTGATACCGATTGAAGAATCTGTTTTATTAATTTTTGATATTTATATCTTGTTCTCAGAATCGTATTAATAATTTAGACAAGGGGATTTCACAACTACGACTTTTTTTAACGATAATGCCGCAGATATCAATATCTTGCAGACCGTCTGAACAGATAGTGTTTTAACGCCACATGTATTTCATGTCTTTAAATCGTACATTCAACATCCGTTATTTGTTATAATTACTAGTTTTATCTGGTTTTAATGTTTTACATATCTTTTTATAATTTAGCAGTGGAATAAGAAAACGAAAAGGAAAACTTAATTTCTTCATTATTAGTAAATCTATGGTTTCCTTCTTGCAAAACATCGCAGTTTCATCCAGAAGAAACGCGTATTTCAACTACAAAATTCATTATTTCCAAGCTCCGAGAAAAATATCTCTTCCTTTTATTACATCAGGTTCTATATTATGTGGTACTTTTAAAAAGGCTAACTTCTGCATTTGACGTTTTAATGTGAGAATGTAATTCAAACTGGCGTCATATATAATAGGTATTTGAAAACTTTATAATAAAACTTATACAATTAATTACTGTCACATTTAAGCATGCACGACTGTATGAAAGTCACAATTTATGTGAAATTAGAAAATAACAATATAAATTTCGGAATTTTACGTGGATTTCGAAATATTTTCTCAAAAAATGTTTGTCTTTGCAAATGCCAAAACGGTATTTTCTTAGCTATATCCGTAATGAAAATAAGACTTTCTAAGTTAGCTAATTGAATTTTAAATTAAATTACGAGCACGTTGCTTTCAATAACAATATTTTATGTCCGTGAATAGGTTTCATAGAATATTCTATCCGAAAAATGACAAAAGAAATAATGTCACGTCTCCAGGAAATTGAAAGACAGCGTAAAAGTACTTTCCTTCAAGTTAAGAAAATATTCGTTCGGTTAAAATTGGGAATCAGTCATTGCCAATACTCACACCTGATAATATTAAACATTTAATCTAAATATAGATTAGTCTTGTTTAATTTTTTTTTGTTTTTTTTTTTAATTTTATTTTATTTATTTTACCAGATTAATAAATGTTCAGAAGGCCTGAAAGCTATTCCTTATATGTGCTTATGGAAAGCTTCGTTTGATTAAAAGATTTTAATTAAAAGTTGATACATGCATATGATTTTTGTTGTTTTTATTTAAATGCAATATATTAAATACATTCCCGACAATGAATCAATACAAAAATAAAAAAAAAAAAAATCAATGATATAGAAATAAGTACTTTATAATTATTTAGATTCAAAATATTTTTCAAATATTTAAATAGTAATTGTAAGTAATAGTTAAAAATTACAAGTTCAGCGGATTATTAATAGAGTGTAAGTTGAACGACTTGTTTCCTCGATATCCCAATTTCATGTAAAATGAAAAAGAAATTATTCCAAAAATAGAAAAGGCTTTTTTAATAGTTATTAATGATACGAAAGTCGAATGTTCTATGATGAAAATTCAAAAAACCAAGATGGCGAAAACTCTTTCTACCCTATATCTACATATTTTCCACGAAGAATATCTAATTTTCTATGGAAATTATTTAAATACAGGCGCACAAAATTCTAATAAGAGATGTAAAAATAATTAAAAATACTTTTTTATGGACTGATAAAATCATCACTCTCTTGAAATAACGAGTGAAAAATTTAAAAAAACAACGATATTATTTAGTTTGGAATTATAATTATAATTTACTGAATTGGCATACTTCTACTTTAGTATCGCGCAAAAGCAAAGTTAGTTTAATAATCGACGTGCAAACGGATATATCACAAAATTCAATACGACATTCAGTTTAATTCAATAAGACTGAAAAAATGAGAGGTTATTTATAGACCCGATTTTTTCATTTTCAGTATAGCAAAGCTGCATTTTAGAACAATTATGCTCTAATTGTTTCCGTTTATGTGTTAATTTGACAGATACATTTAGCAATTTTACGGATGAACGCAGCATTTTATTAAGTATACGTTTTTACAATGTCCATTATTAAACTGGCTATGGAACGACAAGTACTTATACCGTAAGCGGTCTTTTATTATACAAGACCTGTTGCATTGAAAATACACTAATGATCAATAACGCACGCAAATCAATATATTAATATACGTTTCAAGCACATTATGGCCTTTTTAAGTTTACTTCACTATATATCTTCGAATTTGCAATACTTGTTTTATGGCATTTAAAACATACCTCGAAAGAAATAATTTGTTTCGTTGTGCACATAAAGTTCAAATGTAAACGCACTGTCAGCCTTACCAAGCCGTTTGTATTATCGCCATCAATCAATGGATGTATTCAAAAGTGATGCCAAGATATTCAAATACACATTTACAAAACTGTTTTTCAATAAAACTTTCTGTGCGAGAGTTATAACCTCAGTCTAAACCACGTTGTGAGACTAACATTTTATTTCGTTTTAACATAACCTAAATTTACTGGTAACGCGCTCTTACAATTATTAATACGATTTTTCGTTAACTAAATATTTAAACATGCTTTTATACAAATTAAAAGTTATTTATTATTTAGGCACACAATTCAGTTATATAATTTAATATTCAGTCATGCTTTTGATTTCTTCCTACGATTGGATACAAAACCACAAATATACGCCGATACAGTGTTTTGAAAATAACAAAAATAAAAAATGTTACTAATAATATGCCAACTAATACGAATCCGTAAACATCCAGAAGTGCAAGCTGATACCACGAAAATTCAAGAGCAGGCGACTTTAAAATGTATGGCCCGTTTCTAATGACATACTCGATCCAGTATGTATAGATGTATCCATTGCTGACATTGGTCGATCCCGGAAAAGTGCCGAGTGATATTGGGCTTTCTCTCTGAAAAAAACCCCATTCAATTTTAATTTACCAATACTAATAACGAAACAAGTAACATGGAAAGTACACGCAGTCCTATAAATAAATCACTAGAAAGGAGTTTATAAAAGAACAGAAAAATTGGGCAGAAACTGATCTCATTTTCTACTGGGGATATAACAAAAACTTTAAAAAAATCTAGATATACATTAAATAATATTGGGCGTCTTTTGGCGTACAACTGAATGTCAAGATAAAGATGTCAGTTGGTAGGAACAGGATATGAAATGTTAATTGAATGACAGGAAAGGCTAAGCTGTCCAAAAAGGAAAAGGGACAAATTTATTATAAAAATATATCTCTCATATATTGTTTATTTAAACATAAAGCTCCTAACAGGACTCGGCTGTCCTGTTCAGGCGTCTATTTATATAAACATTCTTACATTTAATTATGTGAGTTTTATTATATTGAAAAAATTACTAGAATCTGTTGTAATGTGAGGATTTCATGTCGGTTACTGTATTCCGTAGGCCGCGAATGAGGGACTATAGGGTTGCATAGCAGTCCATCGCAAGTAGGTATGTCCTTTTTCTTGATCACTAACGTGATATTAAATTTGAAATTGTATAGTTTTTGTTTTTTTTTTTGTTTAATAAGCTTATTGAGATATAACGTTCAAAGATTATTTCTACCAGAAATCAAACAAAGAAAAAACAATCCAATACATGACGATAATTCTTTATTAAAAGACAACACTATATGTGAACATTGTTAAATTCCTCAAGGAAACAAATCTATATAATAGATTATAAACATGTACATTGAAAGTCTCGAAAATATGTAAATATGTCACTGATTGAATGATCTACTAATGTAGTAATGGTCGATAATAACCTCTCCAGGTGCATGCGACCTTAAATAAACAAATAATAAGAAAAAAATTCTTTATTCATATAAGACTTCAATAATAGATTTGTACGTACCTATACTTCGGATCCTTTAAAATAGAAAATATTGCATTGCTCAGATTTCCACGTAGAATATCGTCGAGGCTTAGACTCACCGCCATTCCTTTCTCGACAAAATTTTTTATGTTTTGTGGTTGATCAGCAAATAATGGAATACCAATAAAAGGAACGCCATAAAAAAACAATGCCTCTTGACATCCCAACATACCACCATGAGAAATAAACCCACGTATATTTTTGTGGGATTTAATTTAAAAAAATTAATTCAACGATTATTTTATTTTCAATAATTAACATTATCATTAAGTATTTTTATTATATATATTGCAAAAAATCAATTTGTTATTTCAATGATCTCAAACATCTCACCCAAAACTGGAATTTGCGGTGCCCATGGAATAGTTTTACATTTGTAGGTAATCCTGGTGGTAATTTTTCACTGTCGCTAACTTTCATTAAAACTCGAACAGGGCTAATTTTTTTGAAAGTATCATAGAGGGCAGTTATCGTCGTCGGAGACAAAGTTTCAAGAATGACCATTGATCCAAGTGAAAAGAATAAAAACCCATCGGTACTTTCTTCCAACCACTTCTTCAATTCCTATTAAGACATTATTTAAATTAAATAGTAATTGGAAGATGAAACATAAAGTTGTTCGTATTATGGTCCCTTAATAGAATACATTTGTATTCAAATTTTGTCAAAAACTCTGTTTTTCTCTTCCTTTTTCTATTGAGTTTATAATATAATTATTTCTTATATAATTTTGTGTAGTATTGCCATAGTTCCAAGTAAAAATTCAATTATTAAATGAACAAAATGAATTTTATTTTTATAATTGGTTAAAAAATGGCACTTCTTTACTTTGATTACGTTAATAAAATAAATGAACCATTTACAGGAGAAACCTCTGTAGTATCGTTCTCTACATGTAGTCCGCCAACTGGCACGACTGAAGATATAATATCGGTTTATTGATGCACAGGGATGAATTCACTAATGTCAATGCGATTTTCTTTTCAATATCTCGAACGTTTGGCATGCGTGCATCAAGGTATTTCCTCATCGATGACGTTTGACTATTCTCTGTGTACGTATTAAACCTATGTACGCTCAGGTAATAATTTATGACGTTATTGAGCCGTGTCCAAAAACTCATGGGACCAGAAGCATCAGTATATATAGTTGGTACTACAGCGAGATTATCTGCATTTCCTACAAGATCACTTATCTACGGGTATTCTACGGACGAACTTAGAGCCACTATTGGAATATCTAATAAATGCCTAAACCCCAGGTAGCAATTTGCTCCGAAGACCTGAAACACTCATATATATTATCTAAAATCTGATATGCTTGTGGCTGTAGTCGAATATCATTACTACTTATATTCCATTAATTAAAAAGTTATTGTAAAAAAATTACTACTTCGTTTATGTTAAAAACATAAACGACCCTAGTAGAAAATGACACCAGTTTCTGCCCATTTTTTCTAGACTCCATTACTTTTAATATGGACGCCAGAAAAATTGGGCAGAAACTGGTATCATTTTCTACTAGGGGATGATTGAATTATATAAAAATCGTATTAATTATACCTCAGTAAGAAAAACATCATATGGTGGATTGTTAGGAAGATTTTTGATAAAATCTTGCATCGGTTTTAGACCTATTAAGTAACATATATCATTTCCACAATCATGACTTATTACGTACAACCCATCCTGTTTCCCAAGTTATACCGCAAAATCAATAATCATATTATATGTTGGCAATGTACCATTTAGATTGACTACAACCTTATAATTTTTTGGAGGATTCTTAGCTGGAAAGTGTGTGATGACATCTACACGGTGACCTCTTTTGGCCAGATTTGTCGTCAATGCTTCGAACATGGCATTGTGGCTTTTTGCGTTCATGGGAAATATTATGAAAATGGAAAACAGTCCAATTAGGAATAATTATTTGTTCGCCATGATTACTGATGCGTTATCCACTATAAGTCGGGTTTTTAAATATGGCACGACGAACGCACCGCCCTCTTTTATAGGATTAAACTATATAGTAACTGATTTTGAATTTATGCTAAAAATATGAATTTTTCGGATTATTTATTAGTAATCGTCAAAGTCGTTTTTACATTAATGATGACAATATTTAATTCTTTATAATAATTTACATTAAGGAATTAATTACATACTTTTGAAAGAGTGATTTTTTCATTCTTTCTAGAATAAAATGTCTCTTTTTCTATCCTGAATCGGAGAATACCACTTCTAAGAGCATGATATATGTTCTTAAAAATGAAAAAACGCATCCAATGATACATTTATAGGATTTTCACTTCCGCTTGTCCCTAGCATGTTCATCTTTTACAATATATGCTTTAATTTTAATACTTAATTGAATAAGTAAAACAGTTATTAATAAGTAAATTTGATAATAATCAAACCTAGCACATATTGTGAGTAGGCAGTCTTATTGTTAAAGTTTATGATCATCACAGTAAGATTGAAACTGATACGCATTTATTCTTAATTAAAAACTCATGATATAAAAAGTGCTATTTACAAGATTTTCATTTAATCGTTATTGTCCAATAAATTTTCTCAGATACCATTAAAGTACATATACTATGGTATTATACTTGTGATGTCGGTATTTAATGGCTCATAAAATTTTTAAGTTAAAAGTCTGTACATTGGTGTAAATCTAACTTCTGAAAAAATATAGAAATTGAGTATTATCATGAACTGTATACTCTTCATATAAAATAATGAAATTAAATATATTTAGCGCATATTAATCAGAAATTTAACCATTGAATAGTTCACAAACATACATTTTTCGTGATCTAAGTATAATCACGCTGAACAAATTTAAAGAGACACGCTAAAAAACATTCCTGAAATCTTCGGAAAAACTGAACTGCTGTTTCTATTACAAACACTGGCAAACTTTCAGCTGTGAAAAAATTCGACACTTGGCTTTAAACGGAATGTGAGTCTACTAGAATGTGAGTCTACTAGGAGGAAGATTTTTTAAAGAAATGAAATGAATTATCAATTATTTCACAACCGCTAATAAAATAAACACTTAATAAATGTGCGATTATATTTTTCGTTTAATGCGTTGGTTATATTTCCTTATATATGGGCCTCGATGATTCAATAATGATAAAAACGATGCTAAATTCATATTCTAATTTTTATTTAAATAATATATTCATTATTATTTTAGAATAATTACATTTTTATTATTATTTTCTAGTGTTCCGACATATCAATATAAAAACATATGCATCATTCCTCTTTGGTATGAACCAATGATATTGTATTATTTGTTGATAGTATAAAACGATAAATTCCTTTAAGAAGTAGAATAACTACAGCTGTTGCAATAATTATGCTGAAAAGTATAAATAAATAAACATCCAACAATGCAATCTGCCACCAAAACATATCGAGTGCAGGGGACTGCAATACATCTGGTCCATTTCTTATAACATATTCTATCCAAAAGACTGCAGTATCCATCGCGCTCATTGGCCGATCTCGAAAAATGTGTGCGTAATGTTTGGCATATTCTCTATTAAAATAATATTAGTATGGTTATCAAAGGTGGCATTTTAATTTAACCTACTTTCATCTTTCATGTGAATCATTAATTCAAATTAAATTTAATTCTTGAATTTTATAAATGATATTGTTAACTTATTCCTAGATTACTAAGCTTCTAAATTTATTCATTTCGTTCACGTTAATATGTACGTATGTAATATGTAGGTAGTACTGAAATATGAAGAGATCTTAAAAGAAATGATTCGATGTGCTCTTCTATCAAATTTTCGGAGGTTCTTAAGAATTTCACATGCACTCATCAGTAATGAACAATTTATCGAGTAGGATCTTGTATCAATGTTTAAAATAAGCTTTCATGAATTAAAACCAAAGTTGCACATTGTCATCAAAATAAAATTGATAAATAATTATTTTGCCAATAAAATGAATAAACATTTACCTATACTTCTGATCGTACAATATAGCTCTTACAGCATTGGTAAATATCGTTTCATCAATTTCATCAACCTTCAACATTATAGCCATATTTTTGTCAACCAAGTTTTGGATATTTCGTGGTTGATCAGCAAAAAATGGAATTCCAATAATCGGTACTCCAAAGTACAATGCTTCTTGACATCCCATAAGACCTCCATGTGTTATGAAGGCCCGTATGTGTTTATGAGCTGTAATCAAAATTGTTTGTGCAATTATTGTCTATAATCCCTTAATAATTTCGCCTTAAATAATGTTATATATTAGCTTCAGCAGTAGTCTAACGAAAATATAGCGTATTTTATCAACAATTGAACTCTCACACAAAACAGGAACTTGCGCTATCCATATTACTGTCTTAACGTTAGATGGAAGTCCAGGAGGTAATTCCTCGATATCAACAATTTTCAATAGTACTCGCACAGGTTTTATTTTCAAAAAAGTCTTGTACATGTCTTTCATTGTTCTTTGTGGAAACGTTTCTATTTTTACCATAGATCCCATTGAGAAATATATAAATCCATCAACACTTTCATCCATCCATCTTCGGATTTCCTAAATAATTTATTAAAAATGTCAGGTTGTTTTTCAGATATCGGTCAGTGTTTATGAATCATACATATATGATTTAAATTTTCATAATAAAACAATTATTATTTAAATGTACGTTATCTACATTGTTATACATGCGAGTCGCTTGAAGTATTTCATGTAATATTGTGGAATATGTCTTTAATTACTATCGGAATTTTAGAATCATCCTCTTCTACGTGTAATCCTGCTACTTGAATAACATTGGGTAATATAGGTTTGTTATTATTTAATAGTGGATGAGAATTGACTAGCAGCAATGAAATATTCTTTTCAATTTGACGGATGTCTGGAATATTTGCTTGAAAATATTTCCTCATAGCAGCTGTTTGTTTTTCTCCTATAATTTTATAAAAGTCGTACACCTTTTTGTAATGCCCAAGAACATTTTGTAATCGTTCTAAAAATGTCATGCTTCCGGACACATCACTCGCAGTTGGCACTACCGCTAGATTATCACAATTTCCCATAAAATGGCTTATCCACGGATATTCCATAGCAGAAGACAGTATCACTAGCGGCACTTTGAGGATATATCCAAACCCGAAGTAACAGTTAGCAAGAAATACCTTGACATAATTTCAAAGTAATATTATTCCCATACAATAAGTATTCCCTCATTTAGGTTACAACAGGAAAACTTACCTCAGTAATAATGACATCATAATATGCATTTTTTGAAATTTTCTTGATAAAATCTTGCATCACTTTTAAACCCAGCAATTCACATACTCTATTTCCATAAAGTTCTGAAACCGCTTGCTGGCCATCTGTCACTCGTCCAAGCATTGTTGCATGTGCAACACTCATGTTATTAGTTAAATTCCCTTCCAAAGTGCCGTCAAGATTTATAATGGTTCTATAATTATTTGGTGGATTTTTTATTGAGAAATGGGTTATCACATCTACTTGATGTCCTCTTTTAGCGAGACCTATCATAAGAGCCTCGAACATAATGTTATGGCTCTTTAAATTGGTTGGAAAAACGCCTAATATTCGATATGAACTGCATGGTAATAATGCCACAAAAATGAAAGATGCAATAAGAAGCAAAGTTTTATGTATCATATTTTTAATAGTTGTAAATTGTCCGGATTAGTATCTTTAATTTAAAAGCGTTGGCTTTTTTAGCATCCTCCTACTTATGTAAGTTTAAATAATCACAAAATAAATGAACGAAAGTCTGTTAAGCTAAAAAAAGATTTAACTTCATGTTATTCAGATTTTATTTTTTGTATCTAATAAAAGGTTGTCTCGCAATATTAAATATGAACAAGAAGCTGCATAAAAATCCACTTGAAAAGATTGAATACGAAACTTTGGATAAAAGTAAATGATTTAAAGTCTTCTTTCTTAAAGGGTAGACACGAAATAGTACTAACTGGAAAAGCACACGCAATAGACAAGAACTTTAAGTTTCACTTTACCGTTTGTGATCAAAATGGTTCGTTTGTATCTATTCAGCAGATAAATATTCAGAATATAATTACGATAATCGTGGTTGAAAATAAATCGTACTCTTCGGGTGTGAGACAGTTAATAATTTAACAAAGAGTAGGTACAAAAAGTTTTGTTAAAAAGTAACAAAAGTATGTCTACTGTATGATAAAATATTTAATGAAATCTCTCCAATAAAACTCCAATAAAACAATTATTAAGTATCACGGTAATTAGTTTCACTCGGAAATAACGGAAGTCTATCGAAAGAGAATAGATTAGAGAATTTGGTTTAAAAACAGTTAATGCTATTATATATATATAGTCATATTTGAGAATTCAATTAATTTATGTCAAGAAACAGTATGCTTCACAGGAAAAGAGAGCGGGAAATTACTACTTATATTTTTCAATGGAAGAATTGAAAATTTATGGAAATTCTAACTTATGAATGAAATACAGTTTCATGGAAATAGTACATTACAAAGTACATTACAAATACGTGTTAGTTATATGAAAAATGTACATTAATGATGTATATAAATATAATTGCATTCGGTACAATATTTTGACTATATGACTTAATGTACTTTGTTTATGTTTCAGGTAAGTCCCCGAAAGTGTTCTTTTAAACTGAAGCAATGAAGGACGACTTACTATTCGTAAGTGTACTATCTTTATATAATATGTTTATCGTTTGCAATACTTCAATTCAAGTCAAATTGCGGCTTGTCTCCAGGTTGAAATGACTCTAACATGAAAATATGGCCGTCATTTTAACCTTTTTTCTTTCATCTTTCACCGACTTAGACCTCTACATGAAAGTGTTACGGGATGCAGTGGTATTGGAAAATTGAATAAACCTTACCCTCTGATTTCTTTGCTCGATTATTATTGAAAATATTCACAAAGATTCGAGACAGCATTCAAAGCTAAGCGCGGTTCAGAGCTCGCAAAGATTATCAGCGCCTAATAACATGCAACCGATCATCCACGGACTTTCATTCGAATCAACAATTGCGCCGGAGGATGACGCCAAATTATTGAAATAAAAATGACTGCATATTAAAAATTTATTTATTTTGGCTTGCGTAAATATAACGTTTGTTGCGTGATTATATATACATGTATATATATAATTATATATATAATTTACTTAACTTTCAATCGCTGTAGCATTTTTCTCAGCATGCCCTCCCCCTCACTTCTCTCTTTCTTTTGTAATAATTTCTACCCTATTAGAATAATGCGAACATGACCGTTACCATTAACTTTGTAAGTTAATCAGGGGTCTAGCATAGTTGTAGGTGGCAACAATGATTTCGTGCTGCATATATAGCAAGTAAATAATCGATCACGTATAAAATAGTAATTAGTATACAGAAGTATACTATAGCAACAAAAGACAAATAAAAGAAGGAGCAGAAATGACTCGAATAAGTTTAACATAACCAGAATATAAATCGTAACGTTATTACTTACCGAAGACGAAGGTCTATTGTCTTTGTACGTATATAATACATTTTTATAAGAAGCGCATCTAAGTACACATGGAGTACGTACTTAATTTCTATGTAATAAATACGACTTCAAATATTTTAAATCAGAAACACTTTAAAAGTACGTTAAACTTGATAGAAGCTAAGCTTTCAATCTATTTTATTTCTTTTGTTCTGTTTGGTCGATGAACCGAGAAGCGTCTCGTAAATTGTACTAATGATAAAAATAACTACAAAGACTATAAAAATTATAACTAAAAGTATAAATCCGTAGACATCAAGTAGCGCTACTTGCCACCAAGAAAACTGAATTGCAGGTGATTTTAAAATGTCTGGTCCATTTCGAATGACGTACTCAATCCAAAATATTGCTGTATCCATCGAATTCATCGGTCTGTCCTTAAAAAGTTTCGATTGGTATTGTGCATTTAGTCTGAAATCAATATTTATTTATACGGTGTATACACAATGAATTACACAAATGTTCTAAGTATATATATAAAATAAGTAATGTCCCTAGTAGAAAATGAAACTAGATTCTGGACATTGTTATGCCGTATATGTAAATACGCCCCGATAAACATGCGAGAAGCTGCTTTCGTTTTCTATACTAAGTATCACATTTAATTGGTGTAAAAATATTTTAAAATATATTATAAGTGTATGTAAAAAAAGATTTTGTTACACGCGTAAAGAATAAAAACAAGAATGGAATAGAACACTAACTACTATTTTACAAAAAATCTTATCCAATTTTTGATAAATCTCCTCTACCTGTATTTTGGATCATGAAGTACAGCTTGAAGAGCATTATCCAATGACTGTTCGGTAATGTTGTTAATGTTCATTAATAATGCCATGCCTTTCGAAACATAACTTTCCACATTTCGTTTCTGATCGCCGAATATCGGAATACCAATCAAAGGTACACCAAAATGTAAAGCCTCTTGAGTCCCCATCAATCCACCGTGCGTAATAAATACTCGCGTATTTTTATGCCCTGCCAATTAAAATCGTACAGAATTATTAAAAATGTGTATTTTTCCTATATATTAATAGGATCTATAAGTTGAAGCCAACTAAATATTTCATTAATATGACTTCCATGCAGTTTACTTGACCCATCCCGAGCAGAAAATTTTTCAGGTCGCCTGATTACGTATCAAGCCTCGATCAGGCTCCAGCACGATCGCCTGATCAGGCACGATCGAATATAACCCTATCAGGTCCTGTAAAACCAGGTTCTTGTAAAGACACCTGAACAGGGACGCCTGAATATAACCTGATCGAGTTCTGAACAGTAAGGCTGGAATTTATATAGTGGTGACTGTCTCAAACTCAAACTAAAACTATATTTAGTTGTAATAACTACAATTTAGTTGATTATATACTAAATAATTATTGCATATTGCGCGGCAATGATTTAACACCAAATTACATCGCTCAATATGTAATTTGCAACTCCATCGATTACATATAATATAGGTTAAATAAAAAAAAAAAACGTCAAATATGCTTTACTATATCTGTATTATATTACAAAATGATATAATGTTATACAAAAGAAAAAATACAAAATTATTTTAAACTTACGAAAATAAAAAATATTACCAAATAGAATAGCCAGTGCTTAAAACATTTAAATGAAATTTTAAAATTCAAAACTTTAAAAAAATTATGAATTGAGTCACATCATTTAATCTGTACCGGTGCCGGAATTGCGAATTTCGTTTATGCGATATCTATATTCTTACCATGTGTTGGTCATTTACCGATAATATTCATAAACAATCATGTTCGCTTGGGGTCCGCTATATGGTAAGTGTGCGCTGCTTGCCTCTTGCTTGTTACGTCATTTCGATGCCGGCAAATCAAATTACGTGGCAAGGACAAGGAGGAAATCGAGGCAAGCGCAGTGAGGGCGCGTAAAATAAATTATATATATATATATTTAAAGTTTTGAATTTTAAAATTTCAATTAAATACTTTAATCACTGGCTATTCTATTTGTTAAAATTTTTTATTTTCGTATAAGTTTAAAATAATTTTGTATTTTTTCTTTTGTATAACATTATAACATTTTTTTAATATATTACAGAATATAGTAAAGCATATTTGACGTTTTTTTTATTTAACCTATCATATGTAATATATATATATATATTAAACACATAAATAAATTAATTAATTAATATTAGATAATATAGATGAATATTTTTATTCGCCGGGTGGGTTCATTGCCCGCGAAATTAAATTCTGGGTATTTTCTCATATCTCGCGTGCGATACAAAAGAAAACAGGGACCAGTAAAACATCCTTTTTTCGGTTTACATTATAAGCAAAACTATAAAAACTAATAACGAAGTGGTTCAAGATCGATTGACCTTTTCTTTTGGACCATCACCGAATAGAAAGAAAAAAATCTGTACATTTTTATGCCAAATTTGCACAAATGATGACGATTTTGCGTGCGGTTCAGTAAGCTGGTCAACATTGCAAATTTTTACACATGTATATATATACTAAATATATAGACATATGTATATATATGCTGTTCAGATGTTTTTATATGCGTGATTAATGCATTGTTGAGGCGCGACTCGGCACAAGAGAAAAACTAGATTAATGAGACTAAACAAACGATCCAAAAATATTTTTAATTGGAACATTTAAATTTAAATATTTATAAGATCGCGAGCAGACTAGGAACCCGAGACTGTTGTTTACTTTTATATATGCGAGTTCTGATGATGTTTATTTGTGTATAAACTGTATATTTGTTATTTAAATGAACGAGTCATGAAAAGTTTATGCTTGTTTATAATGAATGTAAATTTATAACGAAGTTTATATTACAGATATATAGCAAATTACATGTATTTATTAACATAAAATAAATATTTTTAACAGAAAATAATGCTACAACCCTATCCCTGGTAGAAACCTGTCCAGTTTTCTGTTACACTGCCCAATTACCCTATACCTTTAACATGGGAAAAAATCAAACTAGGAAGAAACCAGCCAAAAACTGGACTCATTTTCTATTAGGGATTATGTATTTCTATTATTCACATATTATGAAATTCCGTTATTTTAATATTATTATTGTTTTTAATATAATTATACCGTTGGAATTAAGTTTACTGAATGTAGAAATTACTATATACTCATTTCCAAAAGATTTGTAATTTATTTTATAATGACATTATAATAAATAACAATAATAATAATAAGATGCCAAAGAACATTTGTCATAAAAACGAAAAACTTACGTACCAAGAACAGGTATTTGTGGTATCCACGACGAGGTCTTAATATTATCCGGCAAACCACGAGGCAGTTTTTTCGCATCAACAATCTTCATTAGAACTCGCATTGGTTTTATTTTTGCGAATGAACTGTAAATGGCTGCAATAGTATTATTTGGTAGCGTTTCTATGACCACCATTGATCCAAGTGTAAAAAACACGACTCCTGATGTACTTTCATCCATCCATTTTTTTAATTCCTAAAATATTTAGTCGCTCTTATATAGGGGCATGATTAGAGATATACGTTTCGATGCCTTTTCCCTTTCATTAGACGTAATTTATTCTTATATCTCCAAAATAGGCCTAATTTAATGTTACAGACACTTTAATTCTCCAAGAACCTAATTATTGGTTCATCTTACTGTGTACCGAGTATGTGATTCTCTATCTATTCTTAACCCTCGTTGGAAAAATGTAAAACTTTTAAATATAATTTTAAGACTGCTCTGGGTGTCTGTTTTATCAATGAAATAAGTTACGCTATATCGCGAAATATTATATTTGTAAACTTTTTTGGCGCATCTTGAAATGTCATTGGTAGATATATTATACGCTGTCATACTATACCGGAGTGAATTTCGCGTCATCCTCCAGAATATGGATGCCAGCGACTTGCACAACAGACGGTGATACTGGCTTGTTACCAAATAAGATAGGATGCGAGTTTACCAATGTCAAAGAGATATTTTTTTCAACTTCTCTGATTCCTGGCATATCCGGCTTCAGGTACTTTCTCATCGCCAAAGTTTGAGCTTCTTCGGTATACGCGTAAAATCTGCGCATGCTATCGTAATGTGTAATTACGTTGTTCAGCCTTTGCCAAAAAGACATAGGATTCGAAGCGTCAGTAAATGCTGTTGGAACTATTGCAAGATTATCTGCATTTCCTAAAAAGTCGCTAATCCAGGGATATTCTACTGCAGAGGCGAGTGCGACTATTGGTATGTTAAATAATTTGCCAAATCCAAAAAAGCAATTTGCGCCGAATACCTGTATAAAAATAATAAATTATTTCAGAATGACATGTTGAGCTTCCCGTCACATTCACAGGATTGTGTAGGTACCAAAGTGGCGATACTGAACATCCAATTAGCCCCATAGAAGATATCGTGTTGTTTATTAACTGTTATTGATAAAGTCGAAAATGACAATACTATCACATTTTGTATTTGTCAACGACATTTGCCTTAGGTTTAAAATAAAATTCGCAGGAAAACCTAGATACGTCATCTCAACAAAACCTAATTCATATATTTTATACAGTTTACATGATAACTCAGAAAATTATATAACTAAGGCAATCAAAGCTTCCCTACATATAAGTGACATTTTCCTGGAGTATCGTTCATATTATATAGTTCTTTCATCCCGCGCGAGATCAAGGTCCTTGTCTATCGCAGGGATTATATTAACAATTTATAATTGATAATAATTTAAATGATAACATTTAAATGAATATTTCCCATACGAATATTTCATCAAATCGTCTTTTATGATTTACCTCGGTTAGCAGAACATCATATGGCGGATCAGTTGGGGGATTTTTAATTAGATTCTCCATCTCTTTCATGCCCATCAGATCGCATAAGCGATTTCCAAAATGTGTCGCCATATACGGCACCCCATCACTGCCTAAATTCATTGCAAAATTGATGGAGACATTATTCACGAGATTTCCGACCGTGCCATTAAGATTGACAATGTTATGTAAATTCTTGTGAGAGTTTTCTACGGGAAACTGTGTGACTAAATCTACATGATGGCCTTTTTTAGCGAGACCCTTGGCCACCGCTTCGAACATTATATTATGACTGTGGCCATTAAATGGGAAGATCCCTAAGATTCTGAATCCGATGCAATTCGTCACAAAAGCGGCGAAAACAATAGAAATTAGCATCTTCCTTATTACCTTCATAGTTTATAAATGAAAGATACAGCTTAAATATTTTTCGAAACACTAATAATAGATTTTGTCAGTGCTTTTGAAAAAGCCTGTTATCTATTGACAAATTAAGTTTAGAAAATGTAAGACTTAACGATCTTTTACATGCTCCATGCAATTTACTCTTTCAATATTATTTTCAACACAATGGATTATTGATTGTAAGAACTTTTTGAAAAGGTTGACTCGTCTTAACTCCAGTCACGACAATTGAAAACTGAAGTTTCTTTTTTTTAGAATCGGATCGTCTATTGTAATTTAAATACATAGTTACGTAGTCTACTGTTTAGGACATTTAAGAGTGGATATTACAATGACGGGCGTGCAATAAAAAAATCGTGTACAAATTGCACATTACGTCGTATAATTTTAAGTCGTTTGTTAGACAAGTGAATATCGGGATCATTTTTATTTTTGTCATTTTTCATGATAAGGCATCAGATGTTCATCACTGCTGCGGATCAGAATTTGACTTTTTGTGGCAGTTGCGATTAATTTTCAATATTTCATTTTGTTATTTTCATTCAAAATAAATAAATCAGTAAATTAAAATGCATCGCGGCTTAAACTATTTCCTGTTTTTTATCGCATTTCGGGTAATATACGCAAAGTTGAAGTATTATAAGAGTAGATACGATCCGCAATAGACGTATGCAAACACGAATTACAAACAAATTACAAACACGAATTATGCCCGCCATTACCATAAAGGTTCACCAATCGAACATTCGTGTCCATCGTTGTTTATTATCATTATAACTAATCGATATTCAAAAAATTACGAAAATTTGCGAATCTTGCCTTCTTAGAGTTTTTGTAGCCATTACTTACAAGTTTCTTAGAGGATGTAAATTCTAACCAGCGCAGGTAAATGTTTCTAAAACTGATTAAGATGTAACCATGCTAACTCGTCCCGAAAGGGTTAATAGGGATAAAGTGGCAAACTACTTTATCGGAAGACCACAGATTTTTCAATTACTTGGATTTGTAGTGGAAAAATCAGGTTATAAATTTTACAGAATTTTATATTATGTAAAAAAAAAAATGAAGTAAAAAAATCGTGCGTAAGTGAAAAAGTCGTGTGCATATAACTTGGCTATTTCACGCATGACAGCACCCAATGAAATATCTAAAAAGCAACGTTCACTTCGTCATTTACTTGTATAAAATAATAGAATCCAGTTTTTAATTTTTAAATTTATAAATAACATATAATATTACATTATATTTAAAATGCTTGGTAATGTCGTTTTCTATATTATATTCACTTATTTTTTGACTATATTGCTCTCTCCAAATTATAACTCATAGTTTAATTTTCAGGAGGTTAATAAAACTGACATACGCTATAAAGTTTTGATGAAACAATCCTGACCAAATGTAATTACGTATGGCAAACATCATACCTACTTTTATTGCATATAATGTATTTCATCAAAAAGCAGACGGAAACTTTGCGTTTCATCGCAATCGACATGGATCCTCAACGTTTATGCAATATTATTTTGAATTCCTCTAAGTGCCCATCTTAAAAGAATGTTTAGTATCGAGTGAATTGAAAAAGAACTTTAAATGATTAATAGATATCTAAAAGTATAGTAAAATCCAGTATATATATGTATATAATATATACAGAAAATCAAGATATAAATCCAAAATCGATATACAAAACTTTTAAAGATACAAATTTCTTACAATATAAAAAATTAAAAACGTTATAAAAAATCATGTTTTCAACTTAATTGTTGGAAGGCTGAAATAAAAATAAAATTTCCTCATGCCGGAGGAAAGAATTGCCCCAGAAAGCATCGCAATAAAACGTGAAAAAAAATATTGCCAACGACCTGAAGATAGGTTAAGAGATTTGCAATCGATTCCGATAAGACTGCTCTAAAAGATCTGGAATTTCGGAATTCAGCACAAGATGAGTGAAATATTATAATATATTTTTCAATGAAATCTTGTTAAATGTCTTAAATACAATTATCATATATAACACGCACTTTGAGAAGGCGTTAAGAAAATCTGTTATTGATATCGTACTATAAGTGATTGATGATTTCATGTAAATTTAATACGCGATATCGTCTGTCTTATGTATAGTGTTTCATTAAGTTCCAATTACTCACATCTATTATTGTTTATTTATCAGTTTTAACCACATTATCAACATGAAAACGTCTAAAATTTTAAAAAGATAGATTGATAATTTGATAACTAACTATATGTATCTTGAATGCCTTAGCATAAAGTTTAATTTCTTTCTTCGAGTGAAACTTGTCACTCCTCCGAGATCATTATCCTTACTACATATTTACGAAATATACTATATCTACTATTAATTATATGGCGATTTCATTCAGTGAAGATACAAATTTAATAATACAAATATAATGTATAGTTTAATAAAATCGAAAGATCTAAAAATATTAGAAACATTAGGGATATAAGGACATTCCTATACCATACAATATATAATATGATTACGAATCCAGAAAAAATGTAATAAACGTTCAGAAGTAGTTGAAGGAGTAAAATGTAAATTAATTGAACTAACCAAAAAGCAATATATGATTATAATTTTTTAAATAAATAGAAAATAAGAAAAACACTCTTTACACAGGACATATAACATATAACCGTTCAATATGTAAGAATTAAAAAAAAAACATTTTGAAGAACAGTAATAAACACCTATTTCCTCTTATAATCCAATTTCGTTTTCGATAAAACGCCCTTAATATTTTCTATGTGGGTTTTGTTCAATTTCATTTTTTTATGATTATCTCTTAAGATTTACCTCAGTTAGAAGTACGTCATACGACGGATCAGATGGCGGATTTCTAATTAAATTCTGCATCTCTTTTAAGCCCATCATATCGCATAAACGATTCCCAAAATGCGTCGCAGGATACGTCACCCCGTCGCTGCCAAGAGTCGATGCAAAATGAAAGGAGAAATTATTTATTAAATTTTCCAAAGTACCCTTGAGATTGATAATAGTATGTACATTTTCGTGCGCATTTTTAATTGGAAAGTGTGTGACTAAATCGACATGATGGCCTCTTTTTGCGAGGCCTTTGACGATTGCCTCGAACATTATGTTGTGGCTGTGGGCATTAAATGGGAATAGACCTAGAATTCTGTATCCGGTGCAGGATGGCACGAAAATGATGGCAATAAGGTACATCAGCCTCTTTATAAACTTCATGGCCTAATATAAGTAGTTTTGTAATTGAGTTTTTACGCTACAAGCAACAAAATGTTTCAGATTCTTTTAATAATGCCCGGATCGTTGCCAGTTCAGTTTTTCAGCGATCGTGAAATGTTACGATATTTTAAATTTTCGGTTAAATTCACACTTCCCTTTGTTCATTATTAGTTCTATTTTTTAATAAAATAAGCGATTGCGTTCTCGACTTGTCAGCACTCATTGACAATATTGACTCGTTCTTAACTCCTGTCACGACACATGAAAACTGAAATGACGATTCTTTTGTTAGAACCGGATCGTCCGCACGAATTAAAATGTACTGTATATTGAGAGTTACGTACAGTCTGCAGTTTAGGACATTTAAGAGCGGATAACATGATGACAGTCGTGCATCATACATATACAGTGTACAAATTACGTATGACTGGTAAGTCTTTCATTGTTTCTTAGAGGAATGAATATCTAGATAATTTTTTGTTTTAATTTACGTTTTGTGACAAAATCTAATTTCTACGTCATTATTACATCTTAATCATCTGACTTTTAATTTTATATTTTTAGTCTATTAAATTTGCTTAAAAATCACGCCAAATACCTAATGAATAATAGCTTTCGAAATAAAACGTGCAACTATATTTAATTAATATATATATATATAACACATAATTGACATAGCTTGAAAAATGCGCATGAGCCAGTGTACGACAAGACTTTATGAATTAGAGGCATTGATTCGACAGGAATGAGTAGCACGTAGGCATGAATTGCGGCATTACGTAACATACCACACGTGCCACTATGATAATGAAATATTGGCTATACTAAACAATGCGAGAAATAAGTATACGCAATTCGAAAACAGATATTTTATCGCTCTATAGAAAATTGTTTTTGATGAATTCTAAATTTATCACGAGCTACGTTTTGACTACTTAAACCGAGCACAGTAAATGACGGTGCATTTAATAGATCCAACACTGTGCCCGTATCAGGCATACATTCAATTCAAGCACTGAATTCATAATGTCCTGCTTGTCACAAACAGTATCTGCTTCTACAAACTATTCATTTATGATTTTATCAGGTTCAAGTTTAGTCAGCAATTTTATTTCACAGTTTTATTCGTATCATTTTTAATATTTCATTGCGACAACTATTTATTTACACTATGACTGGATTTTCCTCATTAGCACGTATCAGCAATTGAAAATGTCGAGTGCAGACGTTCAGCTCGTATAATTGTGTTGCGATTTCGTTCATACATTTTGCTCAAACGTATGAAGATCCTCATGTCAACGGATCATTAGTTCATATTATTATTATTATTATTATACGACTTTATTGACACAAGGCATTACAATCCAAATTGAATAGTTTGGGTCAATGGGCGAGCCACAGCTATAGCTGTTTTGCAGACTGACCCAGTATATATAAATGCAGACCTCATATATATAAATTAATAACAATGAAAATTACTCGTTGAAAAAAATGATAAACAATCAGTAACTAATGTTTTCATTAATTTTCATACAGGTTTGAAAACCTATCCATATTTTACTGCTTTTTAAAGTGTGATATCAAACAAAGGATGATTTTATAGGACATCATTCTCAAGAAATATTAAGCACCACAAATTACTGTAAACGAGCTACTTTGACCAAAAAACAGCCATTTTCCTCTGCGACGTCACCGCGACTATATCAGTGATACTTGGGTTAATTGACCATTCTATTACAAATTTAGGAGTGTCGCATCTCTCCATCTATAAATTGCAATGTTCATAGATGGGTTCGTGAAAGTATAATTTGCTAATCTACAAATAAAAAATTATGCAAGCTTGTCTTACAATATGAATCAGTGAAACAACAAAAAACAAAAATTCTCTAACTAAGTAAAAATTAAGTTTTTTGCCTTTACTATATAATATACTAAATCTCGTTCAATTCATAACAGATTTTTCCAATTTCTTTTTGTTCATGTGCTGTTTATAGTCTACTGAAAACAAGCTGATGATAAAGAACAATTGCATTTTTAATTTAAAATTTTTTCTACTACATATATAACTTACCGAGAGCTTCAGAACCCATTCAGTACATCATGATACTCTTTAAATCTCTTGGAGTGAAATGTTTGGGGTGTAAATTCTTCAACTCATTCTAATATAGAGTAAAATTTAGATAATATTAAACAAAATATTTTTAACTTTCTTACGTTTATTAGGGAACTGT
The DNA here is from genome assembly GCA_030522945.1 of Trichopria nigra. Taxonomy (NCBI): domain Eukaryota; kingdom Metazoa; phylum Arthropoda; class Insecta; order Hymenoptera; family Diapriidae; genus Trichopria; species Trichopria nigra. The sequence continues at coordinate 71,750 of JAPYZR010000037.1, read as the reverse complement.
AAAACTTATAATTAATTTTTTTCATAAACAGAACTTTATTAATTTTTAAAAATCTTCTACATCTCATTTCTTGTTATAATCCTATTTAATTTCAATTGGTTCGGAAATTGTATAATGTCCAGAAGTGGTTAGTGACGCGTCACTTTTTCGTGCAATTTATGTGAGGTAAAATTACACGTTACACATATAATTTGAAAATTACAGAAAATTAAAAACAACATTTTGAAAAACTAATCATACATTTTTTACAATATAATTATTTCATTTTTCCTTTCTTAAAGATATATAAATGTATATGATAAAATTGTATTACACATATAATTTTTAATATTTTTCAAAATCTTTTTTTAAAGAAATAAATTTAAAGGGGACATTATGTCATTGAATGTAGTTGCTATATGAGCACATCTAAGCAATTTTATTTAATAAACACAACCGGTCTTTGACTAGAAGAATTTTCCTACGAACACATTTAAACAAATTTGTTATCTACCTGAACACAATGATACTAACCGCATGGATAATGTAGATCTAGAGTATGTCAATTATCTACGTATTTTCCATAACAAATTGATTATTCTAAAAGCTTGAATTATTATCATCTTACGTGTCGAGATTTTCCTTTTATTTTTCCTGCATGACTTGAAATCGTTCTTCAGGAAGACGCACGACAAATATAATTTACTCGCTAAAACTGGATTGCATCGGCATTTCTTATATAGTTGAATAAAATTCAACATTTCAATTGCTTTTTTTCCTGCTGTCCTGCCGGTCTACGATTTTCGGAGTACCTCGGAAAATTCGCAAAATCAATTTTATTAAAAGATATGTTAACGCCATGGTGCTAATAATGCACAAAAGTATGAAGAGATAGACATCGAGTAGTGCAAGTTGCCACCAGTAAAATTCGAGAGCTGGTGATTTCAAAGAGTTTTTTCCATTACGAATCACGTATTTTATCCAGAATACAGCTGTATCCATTGCCGACATCGGCCGATCGCGAAATAATTTGGAATGGTGCTTGGCGTAATTTCTAAAATTTAGTTTGAAATTAGTTAAAAAAATTTAATTCTAAATTTGTGACATGACATGTTTATTATATATTTGATATGAACACTGATTAAAATCTTAAATATCAAACCGTTATCAGATAAATTCCCATAAAATCGAAGTAACTTTTTCGGAAGTTACTTAAAATTATAAATAACAATTGAATGATGCAAATAATAAAAAAAAAAAATCGAGACAAATTGATAAACTTTTTTTTAAAATAAATAATGAAATTCGGAAGTAAAACTAGTTGTACCGCTATACCAGGCAAATTTATTTCCTAAACTGATGCTATGCAACTTTCGATTCAATTTTGTGAAACAGAGGCAGAATTTCCAATAAAGCAGAACGTTTAAAAAAATATTTATTTAAATTACTCATTTAGATTTATTAACAAAGTGTTAATGACGGAAATTTTTTGATCCTGTTTTGGGAATTGTTACGATAGTTATTACTGTATCATGAATATTTCAGTGCAAATAATTGCCCTATTAGTATTCATTAACTTTCTTGTAAACTATTCTGTTTTTACGTTACATACAAATTTCATTTCCAAATAAAAGAATATACTACATCAAATAAAATTGAAAATGAAAACTCTTCTTAATTAACTCTTCTTAACTCTTATAAGTGAAGCAATTGTCAAGTATGTTAACGAGATGGAGTGACGACATATTTCGCTGAACTCGATATAAACAAACGAGTTATGACATATATAAGTACTTGTTTTCAGCAAATATGCAATGCAAGATGATTCGCACAAAGTATGAAAAATACGTGAGTGAATTTTACCTATATTTAGAGTCAGTCAAAATGTCTTTCAAGGCTGCATCAAACGAATCTTCGGTGATTTTCTTCAGATCCATCACTAGGGACATGTTTTTCCGAACGAAAATTTCCACATTTCGCGTCTGGTCAGCAAACAAAGGAAAGCCTATCATGGGAACTCCATAAAAGAGAGCTTCTTGGCATCCCATCAGTCCACCGTGTGTTATGAATAGTCGAGTGTTATTGTGTGCTGAAAAGGAATCGATAGGAGTTCTCTTGGAAAAATCATTTTTATGGGAAAATGTGTTTAAAAATAGTCTTAAAATCAATAAAAATTTGATTGACAGTTTTCTTTTATATCTTCAATAAAAATTTCGATGAAATTCCTTGAACAAATTTTGATTTTAATTTTTTAACAGAATATATTCTTTCATTTTTGGTATGAGATAAATTAAAATCTATTATGATAAACTATAAAAATTAAACTCTTCTAAACCATGAAAACGAATCATTAAAATAATAAGTTTTTTCATTAAATGGTCACTATGAAATCCTGTCATCATATGAAATCAGATCCTCCGAAAGTAAAGTGATAAAATGTCTCTGGTACTACCACTTGCAATTTTAATTACCTAATATAGGTATCTGAGGGGTCCATGGAAGTGTCAGAACATTTTTTGGTACTCCTGGTGGAAGTTTCTTTATTTCGGCCACTTTCATAAGCACTCTTACTGGGCTTAATTTGGCGAATGATCTATACAATATAAGTAAGGTACTATGTGGTAAACTTTCGGTGGTTACCATTGAACCAAGGGAAAAATAAACCACTCCATTTGTACTGTCATCCATCCATTTTCGTATTTCCTGTTAGGCATAACAATCATTAAAATTTTGTTTTCAACATGCATTTATCTGATGATCAATAAAGGCTACAGTTAATACAATTAAATTGCTTATAAACGTTTCATTCACAATTTTAGAATAATAGATTACGGGTTTCACGAAAAGATTAACAAGATTATGAAAAAAATATTTATTGAAGAAAGGAATTAGTAAAACTAAGTAATAGCAAAAAATGAAAGATCATTATTGAATGAAAATTCATTATTTAATTGAGGGTATTATGTTCGTAGTTTCATTCTGGTCACGTGCGCTCAATTACGTACACATAACGAGAAAGGTGTATATTTGCAGAAATGTTGATAAAGCTAAGTTTACTGCACTCTACTGAACATGTGTATAATACTTAATCAACGTATTATGCAAATTTATTTCTTTATCGTCATTAATTCTATTTAATTAGTTTTAAAATATTTGACTGATCGAATTATAGATGTACATTGATTGAAAAAAAACGCTAATTTACAAAAGATAAAATGTGATTATTAAAGAATTAATTCCGTATACTGTTCTGATCTTTTCATCAACGAAATATAATGCATGTTTTACACTAATTTTGATATTTTAAACGAAGGTTAGAATTCGTTTTTTCTCAAGATGTGCCCATATTTTTAAACACTCCAATTACAGATAACTCTTTGTTGAATGAAACAGAATAGTCACGACCGATGCAATAAGAACATTACGTTAGAGTATAATCGAAATAAAAAATAATGGTTTGTAGATTCCTTGAATAGAAATGTTGTTCTTAGTACAAGAAAGGAATTAGAAAACATTTTTTTATCAGTTTCAAAAATAATATCTGCAAACTCATCCTATCTCGTTTTGAGTTCTTAGGGAATATATATTAATGAATAGTGACAAAAAAAATCAATAATTATACGTAAAAAAATGATAAGTAATTTGAATGAAAGTCATAATGCACAAACAATAACAATATGTAAACATTACAAATAGCCACTGTACATGCCTCATTTGTAGCAATAATAATATTTTCAATTATCAATATAGCAACCATGAATTAAAGTTCATATTCATTAGTAGAGCATATACGAATTCATTTTACCGGATATAATTTCTCATCATTTTCCTCTACGTGTAATCCCGCGACTGGAACCACCGACGGCAAAAGGGATCTGATCCCTTCCAATGATAAATGGCAGTTGACCAGAGTTAAGGCGATTTCTTTTTCCGCTTCTCTAACGTCCGGTATGCTCGGCTCTAAATATTTCCTCATTGACTCAGTTTGGCTTTCTTCCGTCATGTAAAAAAATCGATAAGTATAACTATAATGCAGATACACATTTTTCAAACGTCCCCAGAAATCTAATTTGCCAGATGCTTTAGTGAACGTAGTGGGTACGATGGCCAGATTATCAGCGTTGCCAATAAAATGACTTATCCATGGATATTCCGTTGTCGATGACATCGCAATCATCGGTGCTTTGAGCAAATATGTGAAGCCCAACATGCAATTTGCCCCAAATTTTTCTTACACTATCCATTTCGCCTATACCTTTAACATGGTAAATATCTAAATTGTCTAAGAATTGGCTAAGAAATGTTTTCATTTCTACTAGGGTGGATCCTTTTTACTTTTGAGACAAGATTTTTTATATTCATGATTTTTAAAAGTATTACATTTACAAAGTTGCATATATTTCATTATTAGCGAATAGCCACAAAAAGTGAAAGGAAGCGCATAAAGAAAATGAGTACATTACGATACAAGTGCGTGAAATGACGAACGATTTTACCATCGATAAACGTCATCAGTCGTGGGAAGCGATAACAACTACTCTAGTAAACATCACCTGCCCGCGCGAGTGCATGTATCGTACTAGCGATCGCTGATGTATTGTTTTAAAATAACGTGCGCAAAATCTAGTTATTCGTACAGAGATCTTATGTACAATATATACGTGAACAATAATTTGTTTCGAGTGATATATGTAAAATAATGTTTTTTAATTTAATTTATTTCATTTTCTTAGCAGTGAACATTATAATTTAAGATCTATCTTGTTGATCTGGTCAAATTGAACAGGTTAAAATTCTTGTCATAGTCCACATCAATATTCACGGTACTTTTATTTAAACCATTTTCTCATGGGCAAATTTTACTGAAATATTGTGAGATGTATTTGATAGAATATATACAAAAAGATTAATAGGAGATAGGACACATTTCGTCATATAAACGTCTACCCGACTTAAGTATACTGGTTTATATAAAAAGCATCGTGATATAATTGATATGTATATGAATTCATAAATTCACCGAAAGGTTATCTTGCTATTTTTATTTGATAATAAAAAGTTTGCGAAATATTATATGTTGAAATAAAAAATAATACAGATGTAGAAATCAGTTTGTAAACAACCGGGCGCAAGGTTGGCCCTGACTCGCGCCCGGATATCTATCAAGGCGCGAGTCAGGGCCCAGCTTGCGCCCGGATATATAGAAACAGATTTCTACTATATTTTAAAGAAAAATATATAAAAATCAGTCAAGTACAATAGGCTAATATCATTTTAATATACTAAGATTACATTAAATTGTTAAAAGTGTAAATTTGGTAATTTAATTTCTCCGTATACTGGGAAAACTTAGTATTACTACGCATTCTTTATATGATTAAGAAATAACTGGTCAAAGATCATTTTAGTACAAACGTAAAAAATTAATTGATTGTAGATATTTATGCAAGGTTTCGAAAGTTCAATAAAAATTATAAACTTTTATTTCGTGAAATCAGCAGAGGTTATTTTAAAATTATTTATAATCAAGAATTTGTCCACAACGAGTTATAATACGCCTAATTTCAATGAAAAGCGGAAAATGCCACTACTAATTATTCATACGCGTGACGCCGTGCTTCGAAGGAGTGCGATATATGTATTAAAAATCAATGCATACATTACCTCAACTATAACTGCGTCGTATTTTGGCCCTTTCGACAAGTTTTTTATGAATGCCTGCATCTTGTCTAAGCTCAGTATTCTTTTGCACAAATTATTCCCATATTCTTTTGCAATGAATGGCAAACTGTCGCTACCGAGGTGAATCGCAAAGTTAAAGGTATAATTGTTAGTTATGGCATCTAAGGTTCCATTCAAATTTATTATTGCCCTATAATTTTCCGGTGGATTCTTCAAAGGATAATGCGTGATCACATCCACCTGATGGCCCCTAATTGCCAGTCCTTTCATGAGCGCATCAAACATGATATTGTGACTTTTCCCGTTGAATGGAAAAATCCCTAATATGCGATAACCATCGCAGGATAATGTGCATATTGACACGAAATAAATAAAAATGATCTTTTGATAAAGGCCCATGTTTCTATATTATTATGTCACGGAGATACTCGAAAGACCCTATACATCGTGTCTGAAGTACGAATAAGTCAATAGCATCATCACATCACAACCCGAACTCGCGTCATCGCAACACTAACGAATCAACTAGTTAATGCATCAATATGTACCCGCGTGTTCTTCTCGTCAATCTTCTTTGTATATGTATATATATATATATATATATATATACCCGCACTCACACACATACATACATATAGATATATATATATACAATATATATATACAATATATATAATGCGACTTGGAGTCAGGTTTATCGACACGTGGTTGTTATCTGCATTGCTCTTCTTTGTTGTTCACGATTATCGTAGAGTCGAAATTAAAGTTATCCATACAGAAGCTTGAATATATATACCTTAATCCTTATTGTTGAAACTTGGAAACATATAATTTTAATTACAATTGAAAACGAATTTGCGTTTACTTGCGCCTATAAGAAAATCCATGTTAATTGATATCAGCACCAAATTTCGTCTGTATTAGTCATTCTACGATGCATATTTTCTTGATCATCTTCCAAATACGTAATCAATATAAAAAATGTCCATTTGATTTTCTGGCGTAGATTTCTTTAAAAATGATGTATTAATTAATTTAATTACAGAATAAGCATTTAAATGATTATTTTTAATTTATGAAGAATTATAGTACTTACTCTCTAAATTTCTTGGAGTGAAATTTCACTCAACAAAGAGTGATAATTGAGCTACTCTTGTAAAGTAGTGAATTTTCACCGTTTAAGAGTGACATTTCACTCTGTGTGAAATGTAAATTCTCCGGCTCACTCCAGTGTAGAGTGAAATTTCACTCCAAAAAGTGTGAAATAACACTCTTAAAGAGTGAAAATTCACTCCTTTGAAGAGCAGCTTAATTTTCACTATTTAGGACAGAAATTTCGCTCCGTAAAATGTAGAGAGTGAAGTTCCTTATTTATTATTTTTTTAATGTTCATTTCAGATATATATATATATTAACAAGTTTACAATACGTTAATGAATTTACTATATATAGTACGTGAATATTAATAGTAAATATTACACGTTTCGAATAACAGAAATAGTGTCTTTGGCCATTTAAAAATATATTGCAAATTTGTATTAGTTATTCCGATTTTAATGCGTCTTATTAATGATCAATAAATTATTCCTAATGGCAATTTTTATTATTAGATTGATTTAGTGTCAGTGAGTATACCTCCGTTACATGTATTAGAAAAAAAAAATAAATGTATATTCCATTTGATATGACCCTTTTTTTAATGAAATCTAATTTATAATGAGAACATGTGTATAACTTCTTTAAATTAGATTTTTGTACAATTCATTAAAGTATAGTCTTATATAGGATTACATTAAATAGTTAAATAAATTGATCAGGATAACAAATAATACGTAATTATAAAAAAAATTAAAATGACTGAATTAAAATTTTAAGTCATTCATTTAATTTTTTTAAATATAACAGGCAAAGTTATATTGTTATATATTATTTTGTAATATTAGTCAACTTTTCAATATTGTAATCAAGTAAAGTACAACAAAATTAATCCTGTCATTTCTATATATAATCAATAAATGCAGAAATTTTCCGCTCTATTAGTAAAGCACAAATGTGCACTATTAGTAATACACACAAACGAGCATGTTTATAGCTTTGCAAGCATTCATATATGTATATATGCACTTATGTGCCACGCGGATAAAATTTCTGACTTGTTTTTGCTATAATACATGCGTACAAAAATATAATACCTCAAAACACATATCTTTTCTTGAGTTTTGGGTTTTTCAGTTCTAGTTATAAATTTTAGATTCATGGTATTTGCTCACTTTTTGTGTTAATTTAATAGTACTTTCCAATGGTTTCTAATATTTAATGTAATATCAAGTAAATACAAATACATAGAAAAATAGTTTAATTTCATATAGAATACACAAATCACATTTACATTCAATAATTAATAATTGAAAGAATTATTTTCAACTTCTTAAATTGTTTAACTTTTTGAATAATGCTTTTATGAGAAAAAAGAAATTCATAATTTTTAAGAAATGTAATACTGTACAATATTACAAATTGCATTATTATCTTTAAAATGAAAAAGATTATTGAAATTGACTTTAAACGTATGAAATAAAGATGAATATCGTCGGCTGAATGCGGTTGAAAAATAAACGACGACTTCGATCTTAACACCATCATTAAAATAAGAGAGAAAGAGAGAGAGAGAGAGAGATATCGGATATAGGCTTCTTTTACTGTATTGCCATTCTCTGCTTTTCCAACCATTTTATGCTACTGATATCAGATTAATCAAAGTGGAATCATTTTAACTACCGCGTTAATTTCTTGATAAAAAGATCTTTTCTTATCGGTAGATTAATTCTATTTAGATACAGTTTTATCCCTGAGATATCCCTAAACGGCGGGGATAAATAATTCAGAACTTCGCAAGATAATTTAAAATCGGATCATACGTTATAAATGTGATTATAAAAATTTATTAGTAAAAACGAACGCTATCACATCTATACAACAATTTTATATACAACTAGATGTCATGCACGTGTCTAATTTCCTTTTAGATAATAAATACGAAGATTAAAATATTATATAAGCGATAAATTATAGTAAAGTTCTTTTTTCTCGAATCGCTCTATGATATCAAAGGTATGTTTAATTTCTTGAAAACCAGTATGATTAGATAAATTAATAAAACAATGTGAACACGAGACACGTAAAAGTGAACATGCATATGTCTAGAAGAGCTAATTGATAACGAAACAGTTGCCTATTTATCTCCACATTATTATTATTATTATTATTGGACTGTATTATTAAGTTACCCAAGCATGAATACGTATATAAGATATGTAGTATTTTTTAAACAATTTCACACATATACCTGTACATATTATTAGTAAGTACGTTATTGAGCAATGAACTAAATGATTTCTCTCTGTTATCCCACTAAGTTTGACGGCAATGGACATCTTATTCGAAACGAATAAGTCAATGTTTCTTGGCTGATCTCCGAAAAGAGGTATTCCAATCGCTAGGACGCTGAAGTAGAGTGCCTATTGACATCCCATTAGTCCACAGTGTGTTATGAACACCATTGTGTTCTCTTGCACTACAAAAATGTTAAACGATATTATAAACAGCATTAAAAATTTAAAGTCAGTAACATGTCATATATCCTAACATGAATTTTATTAGTTATTCTAGACTATATCATATAAATCTGAAGTATTGAAGCATTTTTCAAATTGATTTACAAATGTAGGAAATATATCTTCGTACTTAACTTTAACTGATTTCATTTTTTCAAAAGATTCATAAATCGCAGATAAAATATCCGGAGGTATCAATAATTACCATTTAACCTAATGTAAGAAGTACAAGCCCTTGTTTACTTCATCCATCCATTTTTTCAAATCCTGTAATAATTATTGATTACTATTCCAAGTATTTAAAAAATATAGTTCAAAAGGAACTATTAAACACTATAAAAATTAACAACATTAACTAAATGCAATAATATAACATTTTTCAAATATCCATTGTGGGTCGAATCTGAAACATTTTTTAAGAATACCTTACAGGCAGTTATTCTGTATTTCCTTCCATGCTCAATACTGCCACTTGTACCAAGACTAGTACTATATAGATTTTACGGCGTTTAATGATGGACCTATATTCATCAAAAATAATGCAGCAGATTTTTCAACGTCTGCGGATGCGCTATTGTAATGCACGAAAATTAAGTATAGTTAATGCGCTCCCAAAATTTAAGAATATTTGAGGTGACTGAAATACATAAATTTAATAATTGACAATATAAAAATATGTAATTTAAGCTAGATTTCTAAAGTAATCACCCCCCCCCCCCCCCCCCCCCCCCTCCTCCTCCTACCATGGATTCATAAATGTGCGTATTTATAAACAATAAAATATCCACTGTAAATAATATACCACTGTACAGACTTATACGAACTGTCTGTTGGATCTGCGGCAACGTCGTTATTTCCCATAGTGATGGCCTAATTAATAATTATAATAATGAAAATGCGAATCCATATTTAGAATTTCTTGATGGCGTTAGTTAGTATTTAGATACATTTAGTGGGTTTATAGTACATATGTATATATATATACGCTACATACACTACATATGTATATATATACGCTCAGTTGACATAAAAACTACAAAATTAAAAACTTATACTTAAAAACAAGCGTCAACCAATTCTTAATCTAATACAGGATAAATGTATATTTATGAAGCTGATTAGTATTAATATTAATTTGTTTATGTACAACTCTGATCTTTTATTTTCTAAGATATTTTGATAGTTTTTTTTGATATAATTCGTTCACATATTGTATTGAAGTCGTTTTTATAATTTGTGTGTTTTTTTCGTTTTTTTTTTCTTATTGTATATATATACAACTAATATATAACTAATATATAACTATTGTATATATGGTGGATTCGCTTTTTAACGCAATTGGATATTATAATTCGTCGTGGTAACCAATATCGAATTAATTGATATATCTTCAAGCCTACCATTGAGATCGATAATTACGTTGTAATTTACAGGAGTGGTTTCGAAAGCATAATGTGATATTACGTATAAACTTGATGTTCGCTTCCAGCCATGGCGTTTGATATGGCTTTGAAGATTATGTTGTAGCTCTTCCCAATGTAAGAAAATACTATTAAAGGGCTAAAAATCGATACGTAATGTCAAATGATATCGATTCACTTGTAAGAAATACGACGGAAAATAAGATTTAAAATACCTTCTTGCTTTATTTCATTTAAAACGCTATAGTGACTAATAATAAACATATCAGCAGACAAATACTAGAAAATAGGAAAAATTGTTTTCATTCCTATCAAGATTTACGTTGTTCCTTTTTAGGTTTACTCATTTCGCACCCACGACATGTGCAACACATTAATAAGGGGAAAATTGCCATCTGTTACCGAATTAACATAAATTTGTTTGCTAGAAGTATAAAAGTAAGAAAATAAACGGAAGTGATGAATGTAATAAATTTCAAAATTCTATTACAAAATAGTAATAAATGACCCGAACGTTTAAATGTAATTTACAGATCAACGATACAAAGATTAAAATGTATACTAAATAAAATAAAAAGAAATTAAAAAAAAACTAGCATTTAAAACAACTTATTACTTTAACTTCTTTGAAGGTTTTAATTTCGTCCTTGCGTATGTGCTGCTTTTTTGCGATAATATGCGTAAAATAAAATATATTAATAACAATATTAAAACGAAACACGACAGTACAAATCCATAAATATCCAATAAAGCAAGTTGAAACCATGAATATTGAAGTCCACGAGTCTTCATAACCTTTGGCCCATTACGAATTATATACTCAATCCAGTATATCGACGTATCCATGGCACTCATAGGACGATCTCGGTATAATTTAGAGTAGTACTTCGTACTTTGCCTGGAGGTTGATCATTTCGACACATAATGACAAAATAAACGTTATTTAATTTAAAGCAAGACTTAAGTATTTGTGTAAAAATATAAAACATAGCATTATAGTTATTATTGGTATCTTATATAACTTTACATGGCAACATACATAGATAACGAAATGGAGAAATAAAATGTAGGAAATTAAGACAAATCAATTCCTATTACAAATTAACGTTTTTGTAATTACTGTATGTTGAATAATGAAGGGTATAGAAATTAACTTACGTGTACAAAGGATCATTAAGGATCGTTTGCAAAGCCCAATCTATTCTTTCTTCACTCAGTTTTGCAATGTCCAACGCTACAGACATATTTTTTTCCATAAATATTTGAATGTTCCTTGGCTGATCGGCGAAAATTGGTATTCCTATTAATGGAACTCCAAAATATAACGCTTCAATGCATCCCATCAGTCCACCATGCGTTATAAAAGCTCGAGTATTCTTATGAGCTGATTAATAAAAATTACCGTTTAATCCAGTGAAAGTACTGGGTTAAGTATTAACTTGATTGAATTACTTTTTTATGCTAATTTGTAATTAAGATACCAATTTACTTTTACTTTAATCGATAATCCATTATATGTATGAAAGTTAAAAAAAAGAACGTAAAAAGGTAAAATTGATTTATAAAATGTTCGTGTACAGTTGTTATACTTTTTGTATTTTTAGTCTTTCTGGGTAATTTTTAAAATTAAAACTAAGTCAACGTTTTCATAATAAATTAAAGATATAAATTAACATGATAATTTTAAAAAGCTTTTCCATATATGTACTTATTTATTTTCAAATTAAGTAAGAGAAACGTTCCATATTCATTCCAAATGTTTTTTCCCTTATATGGTATCTAATATTTGTGGCGGTTATCAAATTTTATGACGCGGCAAAAATACGGATTTTTTGCTGTAAATTTATTTAGCAACATCTCACACGCATTATTCCGTACGTATGATAGCTGTTGATATCATTAAAAAAACTAGATGCTTAGGATGACACGAATATTTTGTTTGATAAGTCACACATTCATTATTCAAAAATATTGTAAAATTTTTTAATATTGATTACAAATACCAATTAAGACCGTTAATCCTACTGCATTTTCATTAATACGATGCAGACAGGTCAAATCAGTTATAATTGAGTGTGACATGCAATTATTACGTGTCCTGTTTTTTTCACAATAAATATGGACATTTCTTTGCGACTGATCGTCATAGTTTCAACACACTTTAAAAAATTGCATCAACGGATAGCCAATAGTCTATATCACTTTACTGCATCTTTTTTTTTTGCAAAGAATCGAAATTATGTGAAAAATGCATAATTTAATCTGTCAGTCCAATTGTTTCCAAATCTTATTGGGCCGTATCGTTTAAAAATAGATATGTCGTAATTTTAACTTCGCAAATTGTTTCACTGTTGGATGAAATAGATTCAAATAATTAATCATAATAATCATTCTGTAGTTTTATACTTACCTAGAACAGGAATTTGAGGTATCCACGCTGATAGTCGAACATTATCAGGGAGTCCAGGAGGCAATTTGGCTACATTTACGATTTTCATTAGTACTCTGACTGGTTTTATTTTATTAAACGATGCGTAAAAACTTAATAAAGTTTCTGGCGAAAACGTTTCGATAAGTACCATTGATCCTAGAGTAAAATATACGACACCGTTCGTGCTTTCGTCCATCCACTTTTGTAGATCCTGTAATTATTATATTCATTTTTATTCATTATTTCCTGATGGCAGAACTCGATTTTAATACTATCATTGTACTATATTATAAATCATTGTCTTAGTTGTCAATTATGATCATTATTTTAGTGGATAAATTTAAATCTAAGATTTCACTACACTTTTGGAACAAAATATTTCAAGGACCCTGGTAAAAAAAAAAATATGCCTGGCCTCGCGAGCTTCTCGCTTCTGGAGCCGTGACCGTGGGAAGGTCACGTCAAATTTTCTACCAGGGTGTATTTATACTGAACTCTCTTTAGACAAATTACGTAATAAAAACCAGGCTTGTTGATTGCAATGAAGGATAGTGATAAAGATGAATGGCGATGCAGCAAAGGAAGTCATTATAAAATTCAGCGGGGAACGTATATAGCAAAATACTTACGGGGGTCAATGTTTCAACATTTTCCTCAATGTGTACTCCAGACACTTGCACCAGTGCAGGAAGCAAGGGTTTCACGCCACCCAAAATCGAATGAGAATTTGTTAAAATTAAATCTACGTTTTTTTCAATTTCCCTGATTGGTGGCATTTCAGGATGCAAATATTTTCTCATCGCTTCTGTTTGATTGTCATTGGTGTAAGAATAAAAATCCCATACAGCTTTGTTATATGTCAACCAGTTCCACAGACGATCCCAAAAGTTTGACATTTCAGTATTTCGATTCAATGCGCTTGGCACATATGCTGGATTATCACCGTTACTGATTATATCTATTATCCAAGGATATTCAAATGCAGTGCTTATTGTGACTACGGGAATTTTAAATAAATGTCCGATTCCTATGAAACAATTTGCTCCAAAGATCTGCATATTTAATGCCATTATTTCATGTGTATGATTTAATAATAAGTGAAAGTTTGCATTTATGATCTAATGAAGAAAGTTCTCGAAATTTAAAAATTATTCAAGAGAACGCATATCATACTCTACCTCAGTTATAAGGATATCGTACGGTGGATCATTCGGTGGATTTTGAAATAAATTCTGCATTTCCTTTAACCCCATCAAGTGACACAATCGATTTCCATACAATTTAGATATGAAAGGCACAACATTGTTGCCCGCTTGCTTTGCATAGTCGACAGTCCAACTGTTTGTTACTTTCTCAACTGTCCCATCGAGATTTATAATTGTTTTGTAATGTTGTGGAGGATCATTTACCAGAATATGCGTTACAACATCAACCTGGTGGCCTTTGCGTGCTAATCCTTTGGTAATGGCTTCCAGCATAACATTATGACTTTTGCTGTTAAACGGAAATACCGCCAATATTCGATATGGAACACAGGGTGAAATTAATTCAGCGATCACCAACATAGCAGGAAGTAGAATTTTGAAATTCATTTTCGTGTTCATTCATTCACTAAATAAAAAGAGACATGGGTTCTCGTTTGATGGAGTCCCTTGATAAATGAATTGTTGACAAGCTTTTCCTCTGTGAACAAATTATTATTTTTCAAATTTTTTTAAATTACTCAATTATGTCAAAGTGGATAGAGGATACTATGCATGAAATTATTACTGAAGATAAAATTTTCGATCCTCATACGTTATATTAATTAATATTCTGTATGTAATGTCTTCAAACAAAAATAGCGAATGTAGTATATATACTTAAAAAAATACTATTTGCAATTAATATCTGGAAATGTCACAGTTATTCTAACGATTAATCTAAATCAGTTGTGGGATTATCGACACTGTTGTAGTTGCCAGAACGTAAACTTTACATAATCGAAAAACTTACGATATAAAGAATAATTCTCTTTAAAAAATTGTCGCAAGAAATTGTCGGTAATATTTCTGAAATTACTAAATAGATATTACGAAACTAATACGAAATTTACGGCCTGTGTTAAATTATAAGGAAGTTATTTATCAGCTATCAGGTAGCGTAGTTTATTGTTACAATTCTACTTCTGGAAATGGTATTTAAATAGTAATGACATAATTTTACATACCGAAAATTTGTAGATAGGTTACTTCGTGACTATACATATTTATGCATGTTCTCATTTCATTACATTTTTGCAATTATCATCTTAGTACTATAATTATAAATAATAACCATCGAAACACACGGCAAAACTGCAGAGGTCGGGTTTTTATTCGTGTCATAATGTCGTACTACATTGTATCAGTAGGTTATAACTGTAAAGTAAACACATTACGTTAGCCACTTTACGAAGCACATTGGAAGGTTCTTTTCAAACCTAAGTTCTGAATTGAATACTTCTATTGTCACGCTATATTAACTTTGCCTAATCCACACCTGATGAAATATCGAATTTATCATCGCCAAGTTTATTTATGAATGTTTGTTAAGAAATTCATGTGACTGATTTTCTACGTCACTTATTCTTACTGAGAGGGCGAATAATCCATATTTTTTCGTGATATCTTAACTATAGATCGGAAATTAGAGAATCATAGATGCGCTTATAGGCATTAGATGCATATATTTTTTACGCCGCTCCCTTCCAAATTGATATAAATCCAATTAGAGAAGCTTTTCATTTGTTTGTCGAGAACATTGCTAAAATATAAAGTAGACGTTTTTATGTACTCTATTGTACAACGAACAAAAAAATATTATTAATATACATATCATAAATGATTACATGTAAATATCGGCTATCAGTTTAGTCAATATTACGTACAAAAAAACAACTTTAACTGCGCAAAAAGTATAAAATGTTATTATCAGTATATGCGTAAGTGTGTTTCATTTGCAATATAGTCGACGACGTACAAGCTCTTGTATCATAACAATTTTCATGTACTGGTGATTATTTTCTACTTTTGTATATACGCCGTTATTGACTTAATATAAGCGTTTGTATAAAGAATAACGATTAAAGATAATAATCAATCTCATATGAAAAAAAAAATTACTCCAAAATTCAATAACCGCTGTTATTTTTTTTTTTTTTTTTTTTTTTTTTTTATAAAACCGCTGTTATTTGTCGACATTTTTAAAATTTTTAATATAAGATTCTCCTCTTCGGTTGCACTTCTGGTATTTATAATTTAATTTTTTAAATTTAATTAAATTTTTCCTTCATATATCTATATATAAGAAACATATTTTTGTAATTAATGTATATATGAATTTTAAAATGGATCAATTGTTAATTATATTTTGATCAATTTGCATCTATCATATGTAGGTATATGTTTTTTATAATTTGTAAAAACAATTTTATCTAATGTAGTTCTCAAACAATGATCGCAACATTTGCAGTAATAGAAAATTACGATTAAAGTGAAAAGTGACTGCATGCGCTGGATATTAGTTAGGCACGAAATCAATGAGTCTTATTAATCGATATGTGTATACTTGGAATTTATAATTTATGCAAGTAATCAATGTATGTAACCAATGCGCTGTTAAGATAGATTAATTGGCGAATGGATGACTAAACGCGGTTATTTTTACACGATCTAATTTATGGTGCAACCCTTCTTCCTCATTGTCAATGGAGCAAGTATTGTTTGGATCAGCAGCAGAGATCCAAGGATAAAATATACGTAACTTCGTAATCTACTTATTTATGATCTGACCAAATTTCGCTGTTGAAATAGCGATTCTGTTTCTTTGAATATTTTATAAGAGAAAATGTAGGAGTAATATTCAGCAACATTAATCTATTAATATGCTAGAACATATCCGAATGCTTTAAACAATATATTTACATCGCTGAAAATCAGTATGAAAAATAAAATACTTGTTATATATCTTAATGTTTTAAAATATGGAACAACTGAATTCAAATATCTCATGCGATATTATGTGATTAGCTTAGATTCTTTCACCACTTTACATGAAAAGAGTACTGAACTTTATCTAAGTGCAAGTTATAGTAACTTCTTGTGCGTGTAATCATATCATGTGATTATGTTGGTTTAACTAAGGAGCATTTGATGACAATTCTTTTTCAACTTCTTGTATACTTGGAATGTCCGAATTGTGTATACTTCAGAGTTGCTTATGTCCCAGTGCTAAAAAAAATTCATTTTTTCTGAAGCTATGATGAATGCCGTCGGGACTACCGCTGGGATGTCGCAATTTCCCAGAAATGGCTCATCTACGGATACTCGATGAAGCTGGTTACTCCGATAATTGGAATGTGGAGCAAGTGCACGAACCACATAAAACAGTTAGCAGCTGATTACTAAGGAATAAAAAAAATAATTATTAGTGATAGATATATAATGAAAATAATACGTGGTGAGGGAAGTGTTGTATTTTTCACTTGCTATCACAAGCTGTAAAATAAAAGACTTCATTACAGTTGGTGGATATTTAATACACACCATCATTTTCCCAGCTTCATCAGATTACAGAATCTATTGCCAAACAACGTAGTAATATGTCACATTTCGTAACTTTAGAATAAACAATATAAAATGCTTAATTATAATTGAAAAATTGTAGATAACAGTATATCTATATATAGTATGTACCAGTAAGAACAATACATTATAATTTCCAAGTGTACCAACTTCATAGTAAAATACGTAATATGTACAGCTGAATTGCTCGTTCATAATATTGATCATAATTTTTTTCACTGTAGGTTTTGTAAAAGGGTAATAATTTATTATGCAACGTATATAATTTTTTTCTATTTGTGTCTGCAGGTTGCACAAAGGCACGGAAACACCCTAAATAATTCGTCAGGAATTAAATTTTTTTTAAGTTTAAATACAAAAGTTTTACGATATTCCTTTGACTATTCACTGCCGACCTTGATTTGACCTTGACCATAACCTTGAATATCACATCGAGGTAAAATTCAATTTTTAAAATGGGAATCCCCATTCTTTATTGCGGATTTGCGAAAAGCAGGCAATTTTACTTTCAAGATCTTGATCATATGTCCTTGACCAAGATTTTCAATAAAAAATGGGGACTCCCATCTAAAAAATTGAATTTGACCTTGATGTTATGTTCATGTGGGGTTGGCGGCCGAAGGCCGCAGGGGCGAAGACCCTAGTTGTGATTGTATTGACGACTTTCTGAAACCGTATTAATAAGCTCTAAAGTAACGGTAATATAATATTTACGTAATGTTAATAACGCAATAATCTTATATCGGTTTTAACTATTTTATTTTACATATAATTCCTAATGGTTTATGCGTATTCTGTTTGAATATTAACATTGTACATAATAAACAATTATGTTTTTGATAAACATTATTATAATTAATACAATTGAATAACTTTTAGATAGTTGGATATTAAACAAGTATATGATTTAAATTATAAAATAAAAACAAGATATACAATGTAGCATCTAAAATATATATTTACATAATCTTTTCGATGCTGTTAAATAGGATATAAAATATTTATATTTATATGTACATATAAAGAAAATGACATTTGTTTTCAAAGATGTTAATAGGTGACATTAAATTTTCCGCTTCTTACTTAATTGTAGTATGAATTCAAGAACATATTATCTTTTACTGGTTACAAATTGTTACTTCCCATATCGCATCTGTTATCGTGATGAGACTTGTGTTAAAACGTTATTTGAAGTAGTTACCAGCATTATATTTATCTGAACCAGAAATGCCGATATGTGATGACGTATTCGCTATGAAACTGACTAAAAATTATTCGAATTTATATTATTCACGTTTTGTTAGTTTTCCTAGTTTTTGAAATTTTGAAAGATATCTGTACACAGCCAATGTTATCCAAATGAGACAAAATATTGTTAAAACCGTCATCGCCAGTATAAATCCGTAAACATCTAATAAAGTCACTTCCCACCACGTCAAATTTTTAGCCGGAGAGTCCAAAACATTTGGACCATTTCTTACGATATAATCTACCCAAAATGCTGCTGTGTCCATCGCGCTCATTGGTCGATCTCGAAATAACTTAGAAACAATTTTTGCGTTATTTCTGTAAATATATTTTTTATTAAAGTAAAATTTGCATATAATCAACCAATCTAAAATTTACAAATTTGTAAATTAATACACTGTATCCTACATACCTGTAAGTGGGGTTAAACAAAATCATTTCAAGCGCTCTGTCTAATGAGTCTTCCGTAATTTCGTGAAATTTCAATAAAACTGATATATTTTTTACGACCATTGCATTGATATTGCGCGACTGGTCACCAAATAAAGGTATGCCAATCATGGGAACTCCGTGGTAAATCGCTTCAATGACGCCCATAAGTCCTCCATGAGTTATGAATGCTCGAATATTTTTATGGCCTAAATATAAGATAATGTTAAATGTATAGGTAAAATGATAACTTACGCAACTATATTAGTTCGATAAAATATCTCAGGTGAGTGAGAAGTTTGACACCTCATTATGAAACAGGTTTCTTAAATATCGTGCGGGAAGAGTGATTTCAAGCACTTCCCTTCGCGGTTGTTGCGAGTAAAATCGAACTTCACGCAGTAGTATTAGAGAATTTACATCGCTACATTATTGTCTTTCAATTATAACAAGGCCTTGTAAGGAAAATAATATACTTAGAACAGGAATCTGTGGTATCCATGATGAAGTTAAAACATTGTCAGGTAATCCTTGAGGTAATTTTCTATGATCCACAATTTTCATTAAAACTCGAATGGGACTCAATTTTGCAAAAGACGCATAGAATGCCTGAATAGTTGATGGTGGTAAAGTTTCTATTAGTACTAGAGATCCAAGTGTGAAATATACAATTCCGTCTGTGCTTTCATTCATCCATTTTTCAAGATCCTAAAAGATTATGACAATCAGATTATAGAAATGTAATAAAAAAGAATAACACATATTTTCTCAAGTGTTATATCGTCATTACATTTCTAATTAGCTGTAATAAAATCAATTACACTTTATTTAGTATTTGTTATAAGTATATTTTTAGTATTTATTTGTAAAAATTAAATCCAGATAGAGATATGCATCATTGTACGTCTACAATATACGAAAAATGTCGCAACAACTGAAATGGGCAAGAAAATTTGAAGAGATATGTCTAATTCTAGAGTAAAACAAGACATCTTACGGAATGGAGCCTTGTTGAGTCTTCTTCTACATGTAATCCAGCAACCTGAATAACTGACGGATTTACTGATTTAACGCCAAAAAGTGTAAAATGCGAATTCACTATCAATAGAGCCACAGATTTCTCAATGTCTCGAACACTAGGTATATTTTGCGTTAAATATTGCCTCATTGCTTTGGTTTGACTTTCTCCCGTATAAGAGTAAAATTTGTAAACAGAGTTGTAATGCACGATGAGATTTCTTAAACGTTCCCAAAACGTCATTTTCCCAAAAGCTGTCGTAAAAGCTGTCGGGACGACAGCTGGATTGTCACAGTTACCATGAAAGTCACTTATCCAAGGGTATTCCACTGCGGTGGATACGGCAATCACGGGAACTTTAAGCAAATATCCAAAACCCATGAAACAATTAGCACCGAAAGACTGTACATCATAAAAAAATATACATTACGAAAAATACATGGAAGAAAATGATTTGAAGAAGTATTCTTTACCTCAGTAATAACGACGTCGTATGGTGGATTATCAGGAGGATTTTTTATAAACTTTTGTATTTTATCCAACTCCATCAGGTCACATACTCTATTGCCGTACTTCGTAGCTACATAATACAGAAGGTCATCTCCTAGTTCCAATGCAAATTTAATTTCGAAATTATTCACAACACTTTCTAATGTGCCATCGAGATTTATGATAGTTCTATAATTTGGCGGTGGATCCTTCACAGGAAAATGTGTTATGACGTCTACTTGATGCCCTCTTCGGGCTAAGCCTTTCATTAAGGCCTCCAACATATTATTATGACTTTTTCCATTAAATGGAAAAATTCCCAAAATACGGTGCGTATTTGAAATATGCAAATTAAAAACCGTAAGCAGTACAACGCACAAGACTTGAAATAACGCCGTCATCTCTCACACTTGAAATACTGCCGCCAGACTAAACATTAGTGCTCAAGTATAATATGAATCTCTGTAATAATGATAATAATGAATTATAACTTCAGGAGGAATATTGGAAGTGCGCGGAAAGCAGTAATATCATTTCCAGTGGCGTAGCGACAACGTTGGGGGCCCCTGAGAAACTTAAGAAACCGGGGCCCTTTGCCTAAAGGGTTAATTATTAATAAACATATAGAACAGTAAAAATATAAATAAATATATACAACAAGAAAAATATAAATAAATATAATTATCAAATGTGAATATTGGCTGATATATTCCAAAAAGTATATTTTCATTTCCGAAAACATTGAAAAAATGGTTTATTATTTTATATCAAGCACAATCATGAAGAGGTTTGCTGTAATAGTTTTAAGTCAATATTTTCTTCGTTATAAGAAAAGATAAAACATTACAAACTTCTGGACATCTCCTATACCCATTTAAGAATTTCAGATTTTGTAGTTTTATCAAATATATATTGTTGCATTGTTCGTAAATCTTATTTGTAAGTCACTAATATCAATTGTAAAGATCTGCCTTTCTTAATCGTCACTATTAAATAATCCCGTACCAAATAACCAATGTATAAGCCGCATATATAAATTAAATATTTTATCAATAAAAATCAATAGCAGTCAAAAAAGTATCATCAATTTAAAAACTTTCTCGTTAGTTTCTTCATCAATTTGGCCTGAAACTTTATCCAATAACAACTATAATGATGTTCATGAAGTTCGCGTCGTTCAGGTTGAACGAACATTTTGAACAGCAAATGATTTTTTTTTTAATTTTTGATAATTGTACAATATTAAAACAAAAGCCAAAAAAAGGTAATGGCCCTTAGGGTTAGCCAGTAGGATCACGACGCGGACATGGCCAGAAGAATACCAGTTTTTTTTTATTTTATGTTATATACATATACTTGTATTATATATATTTTGTTATGATTTTACGTTTTATATATTTTTTATATTTTATGTTTTATATTTGTTTTTTTTTTCACTTTTTCGATATACCTAAAGAACAACTTAAAATTTCATTTTTCTTGCTTTTCGGTCAGCAAATACTTGGATAATATACTGAAGATTTCTTCAGTTCTTACACTGTTATATAGTGATGTGGTGTTCAATTGAGAGGATACACAAAGCACATAAATGATTTAACGTGAGATCAAGGTCAATTTCTACCGCAGGGATGGTGGAATTTTATTTTTTTAGTTACTTGCTGATATTTGCAATTTTTGACAATTTAAAAGACAAAAATATATCACTTTTTTCAATGTTCACGATCAGTGTGAATATGAACTGATCTAAAAGAAAATGTTTGTTAATTTGTAAAAGTTATAATTTATTAAAATTCTTGTTTATTTTTCCAGAGAATTTTAATTTGAATAAAAAAATATCTTACAAGATTCAATTTATAAAGGATACATTTGAAATAAAAACATCCTTGTACATTATTTATTTTATTTTATTATTAAAGTCATAAATTATTTTGTGACTCTCCAGTATTTCAGGTGTCAAATGTTTAACCATCCAAGATAATACAAAATAAAAAAGTATCTACATGTTTTGATGCACAATGATCGCAATGCACTTAGTTTCTCTAAGGTTTCAATCTTGCTTTTCCGAAGTTTGTGGCTTCTGAGGTTTCGCACGCATAAAAAGGAATCGATATATTTTCGATAGTATCACAAACAGAACCCATATAGTTATTAGTATACATATCAATAAAAATGCGTAAATATCCAACAATGCTTTTTGATACCAAGCCATTTCGGCGTATGGAGGCTTCAGACATCCCGGACCATGTCTAACAACATATTCTACCCTAATACTAGTTTGATCCCCTGGACTCAATGTTTGATCTCGAAGCTTCTTAGAGGCATTTTTCATATGCATTCTATAAAAAGTTTATTTTTCATGTTAAAATTTTTTTTTATTCGATTTTGTCGTTAGATTTCAATTAACGGTTTAAATTATTTATCTAGTGTTAATGGTTTACCTTAGAGAGTATGTTGGATCAGATAAGATCGCTTTAAATGCCTGATCTAAAGTATCTTCAGTAATTTTTCGGTGATCTATCATTACTCCTTTATTGTCAGCCACTAAATTCTTTATATTCCGTATCTCATCCTCGAAGAATGGTATTCCGATTATGGGAATGCCAACATAATGAGCATCGAGAATCGCAGTATGTCCACCGTTAGTTACGAAGGCCATAGCATAAGCGTGTCCTGTGATCAAAGAATAAGTATGTTCAGATAAACGCAATGAATTCTAAAATACTGTTTTATAATAAATAATTTCATTTAACGCTTTACTTAATACGTGAATCTGTTCAATGTAGCGTAATGTTAAGACGTTCTCGGGCAATCCTGGCGGCAGCATTTTCGGCCGTAATACTTTCATTATAATTTGTACAGGACTTAATTTAGAAAATGATGCATATATTGCTTGTATAGTTTCCTTTGGTAACATTTCGATTAGAATCGATGTTCCCAGGTTAACATACACAAAACCGTCTGTACAATTTTCCAACCGGTTCCTTAATTTCTGTGTAATCATAATATTTTATTTATGTTTTCAATTACGCACATGTCATTTATTATATATGTATAAAAAGGGTTCAAATAGTGTAAACCGTTTTCGTTTTTAAATATTACAAGATTAAACATATACTTTCGGTTCAAATAGTTGGACAATATAACTTATGGCAAGTAGGCTTTAATTTAATTTAATTTACAGAAATGCAGAAGGAAGGTGCAGTCAAATCAATAATTTTTATGTATTTTTAGGATGATTACAAATAACTTTGATTCGAATTTAAACTTTCATAAAATATTACCGCAGTATATTCTTCCGAATAAACGTCTGCATGCATTCCACCTATATGGACAATTGATGGATATAATGGTACTCTGCCATGTACCGACGAATGTGTGTTCACCATAATAAGAGTCGTAGATTTCTCTATTTCTCGAATGTTTGGCATGTCCGGTCGTAGATATTTTCGCATTGCTGCCGTTTGAGCTTCCTCTGTTAGGGAATAAAATCTATGCACTGAGTAATGGTATGTTATTAAATTCATTAAACGGTCCCAAAAATTCATTTTTCCTATAGATTTAGTATTTGTCGATGGGGCAATTGTCAAATCGACTGGATTTCCCATAAAATCATTTACCCATGGGTACTCATCGAGATCAGCTACTATTCCGATCACTGGAACGTTCAGTAAATGCCCAATTCCCATAAAGCAGTTGGCGGCAAAAGCCTAAAAATGATCTCAACTAGTGATAAATTGTGATATTTTGAGATTCCTCAAAGTTTACGCTTATGTGAAATGAATATACAAACATACCTCAGTTAAGACAGCGTCGTAGGGTTTTGGTACAGATGTAAGATTTTTTATGAACTCTTGCATTTTTGGAATCCCCATTAGTTCGCATAAATCGTTGCCCAATGTTGTAGCATAAACATGTAATGGATCATTTTCTAATCTCGCAATTCGATCAGCTGACATGTTGTATAAGAAATTTTTTGTTGCACCAGCTAGATTCACGACAATTTTATAAGATTCTGGGGGATTTTCTGTACGATAATGAGATATCACATCTATTGAATGTTGTCGAACTGCAAGATTCAGCATCACGTCTTCCATTACATCATTATGGGTTCGCGAGTATAAGGGAAAAACTCCCAAAAATCGATACGCATATAAATGTTTACATCCAAAAACTATTATTATCGTGGTACATATGATAGAGTTAAAGGGACCCATCATCAATTCACACCCGATTAATATAACTAAACGAAAAATACATTATACGTTCACGTAACTTACACCACACACTACTGATAATATAGTTCTATGGCAAAAAAATAAAAAAGACTTATCGTAAATAAAGGACACGATTGTGTCGAGGTCGGCAAGGTTTACTTACCGTACAAGGTATTCAACCTAAACGTATTAATAATATTCTACAGTATAAGTATGTAGGTTACGAATTAACCCCCTTATTATTGACCAACATATTTCGTCAGTATAGCGTAAAATATATGAACACGAACTAGATAAAAATCATCATATATTTATAAACACAATTTTAACCTGGTCTATTAAATATCGATATAAAATATTCCAGAATTTATTTTATTTTTCAGCTTGGTATTTCTTTGATCCATATACATAATTGAAAGGTAGTTTACAATTTTAATTATTTTGTCAAGTAAATAATCAAAATTTGTCTTCTTGCCTTAAGCCTTTTTAATTTATAAATCCAAGCTAGAATATTTTATAGTCGAGTTTCCTGTTGAAATTTCAACCTATTCATTTTTTAATTCAGAGAAATCATTAATCAAGAAAAATGAGTATAAATTTCAAAAACATGCGGATACATTGTTTTAATCATACTTCCATTTCATTAAATTTTCACTCAATCTAAATCATTTATGAAATATTATCAAAAGGAATGCAGTATCTTCTTTCATATGTAAACCCACAAACAAAATAATTGATAAAGGAAACGTTTAACCTCATATGATATGATGTTATATGAGCATTCACCACCAATATCCATTTTGATTTCCAGAATACTCCGCATGTTCGATAGCAAATATTATCTCATTGCATTTATTTGATAATCAACCATACGAGGACCTGTATAGTACACGAACTAGTTTCATTCCCAAAAATCTAAAGTTGCCATTGTGGAGTGAAGGACGTCGGATATATTCGTAGTTTTCATAGTATACTCTACAGAATCAATTATCCGTGGTAAATTAAATTCACTATCGAATGAAGTTGGAATTAATGAAATAATTCATTGTATTTAAATGTCAACAAAAAACTATGACTAGTATTATATTAACATTCTCCCTTGGAAGTTAGATATCCATTAATAATGATAAATAATAACTACAAACATTTATAGACAAGTCGTGCACTAGTCTAATACTATACATTGGTATAAGAAACATCAATACATTATATTTCTTATATTGTTATTTGCTTACTTTTATCCGGTCATGTTTCTGAATATTTTATTATAGTTATAGAAGAACTCTTTACAAAGAACGGAAAAAATTAAAAATTAAAGAAAAAATAACTGTATACGCGCATTTACAACTTAATAAGATATTATATATGATATTAAACATTTGTTATTTATAATATTTATAATATCCAATGTGCACTTCTACTATTCAATATATAACAATAATCTTTGATTGAATTTGTCAAAATACTGAATTTTGGTGTGACAATTCATGACAGCAATAAAACTATTATTTTTAACTTGATAATATAAAATGTGATAAGATAACAAATATTCAATATATTATTCAATATACACATTGTGTTTTATTAGAATAATAAAATGAGCGTTATACATTACTCATTTGCTCTTAATTTTCTTTTTTGTCCTTTTCCTTTGAGATTGCTTTCTCATTACGAAGTCTTCGGTGAATTGATCGTATTATATAAAAGAGAGTGAATATTACAAATAATATGCACACAAGAAAAAACCCATATATATCTAACAGCGCGAGTTGCCACCAAGAAAATTCGATAGCTGGTGATTTGAGGACGTCGGGTCCATTTCTAACAACGAATTCAGTCCAATATATCGCAGTATCCGTAGCGTTTATCGGCTGATCTCTGAAGAGCTTTGAATAATATTTGGCATATTGTCTGTAAATAATTTTACTTACTTAAGGTTTATCAGAATTAATTGCAAATTATACAAAGCATAATAAGATCGATATGTAAAGTATACCTATATGTTGGATCATAGAGCACATTATTTAACGCGTCAGTTAATGATTCTTCGGTAAGTTGATTAATATCAACTTTAATAGACATGTTTTTTTCAACAAAAATTCCAACAATTCTAGATTGGTCAGCATAAATCGGTAGTCCTATCATGGGAACTCCAAAATACAACGCTTCTTGGGACCCTAACAGACCCCCATGGGTCATGAATACTTTCAGATTTTTATGACCTGGGTAAGAAAGAAATAATGATAAAATCAGTTTTCATCATTATTGAAGTTACACATTTCATGCGAACTACTGAGAAAAATGTTGGTTAATTTTATACCGAGAATTGGAATCTGGGGCAACCACGAAGACATTAAAACATTTCCAGATGGACTGAAAGGCAACTTTTTTGAATCAGCAATTTTCATCAATATCCTAATAGGACTTATTTTCGCAAATACCGAAAATAGTGTGGCAATGATCGACGTAGGTAACGTTTCAATGAGTATTTGCGATCCAAGAGTAAAATAGACAACTCCGGCAGTACTTTCATCCATCCACTTTTTCAATCGCTGCATTATAAAAACAAACGTCTAATGATCTATTTTTTAGTATAAAAATTTCAGTATACACACCAATGAAATAAAGACGAATTCCGTGTATAAGAGTTATTATCATTTTATCATGCATATTATCATTTCATGGTCGTGTAAAAAAATAGATAAATTCTGAATCTATGAAATGACAAGGACAGCAATCAATGTCCAAACCAAGCAAATAATTTTAATTAAATTTGGTTAAAGTACCATTTTTTGTAAATTTTACTGATGAAGATCTTTTAACATGAAATCGAGATCTATTCAAAGCTAATTATGATTTAATATTTTGGATTGGATATACGAGCTAATTTTGATTCAAGCCTATAGTCATCGAATTTAATACTTACCGGGGAAAACTTTGCAGTATCTTGTTCGATGTGTATACCCGCAATTTGTATAAGAGATGATGCTAACGCCTTCACGCCGAATATGACATGATGAGAATTAAGAAACGTCAAAGCAAAATCTCTCTCCACTACTCTGATACTTGGTAAAGTACGATCTAGATAGGTTCGCATTGACATTGTTTGGCTTTCTTCAGTAAGAGCATAATATTTTCGTAAATTATTGTAATAGACGTAAACATTGTGGAGGCGCTCCCAGAAACTCATTACGCCCGTATATTCTGTGAGGAGGTTCGGTGTAATTGCAAGATTATCACAATTTCCTACTATATCGGTGATCCAAGGATATTCAGCTGTACTATGCACTCCAATTATAGGAATATTTAATAGACGTCCGTAGCCCATAAAACAATTTAATGCTAAATTCTGTAAAATTAAGTAAGAATTAAAAGCGAACATTTATATTGTAGATTTAATAAAATAATTGAATAAAATGACCCTGCACTTATTTTCGGATATAGCTTCTTGCAATTAAAAAATTAAATGATAAAATAATTTAAAATTACATTATGTACATTTAACCAAAAGAATGAAATCTTTTAATTAATATAAATTAAATTTACCTCTACCATTAAAACATCGTAAGGCGGATCTTTAGGAGGATATTTGGCTAAGTTTTGCATTTCAGGAAATGCCATCATTTTGCATACTTCATTTCCAAATGTAGTTGAGATGTGATAGACATAATCATCGCCTACTTGCATGGCATATTCGTAAGTAATATTGTTAACTAACGACTTAAGAGTTCCGTTGAGATTAAGGATCGTATTATAATTTTTTGGCGGATTTTTCAGAGGAAAATGTGTTATTAAGTCAATTTGGTGACCTCTATTACCTAACGCCAACAGTAGTGCCTCGAAAAATATGTTATGACTTTTAATATTCAATGGAAATATAGCCAATATTCTGTACGATTCACTAGCCGTAAAGATCCCTATACCAAATGTCATAAAAAATATCTTTGTATTCATTTTGATCACACGGTCACGTACAGGCAAAAACTGACGTTTCTGGAGCAACACTGGCAACGTTAAAAGAAATGTAAATTTTTAACATTTAGTGTCAACTGTGTTACATATTCAGGACCCAAGATTAGAGCATGTAAATTTTTTTTATTAGGGTACCTGAAGTTGTACCTGAATATCTACAATTCTACTTTACATTTGTAGTACACCAAAGATAACTAGTGTATTTATAAAAAAATCTTCTGCTGGAGTTCTTGCAAATCGAAGAAAAAAATGTTGTAAAATTTACTAGAATATACTCGCCTATGTAATATCAAAAATAAGTAAGAAAACTAATAAAAAAATTGGTGTAATTTTCTATGACAGAGGATACAGGAGTTTCTAAATTTTATTTAATTATTTTATTAAAGAAATGAAATATCGCATATAGATCCTCCATGAGCTTCTCTTATTCGTAAAGTTCGTTGAATCTTAATTTGTGATCTTATATCTAATCATTTCCGGTTTAATTTTTTGAAATGAATTGATTTTTTAAAATGATATATAAAATCAGAATTGCAATATATAATAATGGCACGTCTTCGATATGACGACATTTCACTTAAACGATAACCACGTTACATGTAGCTTCAAGACTATCTAGGTAGTGCACTTATAATTGGACATCACTTAAAGGTCGTTCGAAAATTTTTATTACACGGATAAAAAATTAACGGGTAAAAAGACTATGTATACATAACACTGTACAAAAACAATAAAAAATACTTTCGTAAAAATAATTTTGAAGAATGTAAATCATGCTTATAGTACAAGAATATTCATTTTTATACATTTTCCAAATCGAACAAAGTGATTTTCATCGTTTTAGAATTCGAGTCCACCATATTGCTTTGCATGTGAAAAACCTCAAGTACCAATTTCCAGTCGACTGTATTAGTAGATTAGGCATGGGAAATATCGTTGATAAACAATTGAAAAAGTTTTAATCGACAGAAGTAATTTCGCGAATTTACGTTTACATGCAAAAAATGGTTAACATTCGCGACTACCTGTGGACTCTAGGTAATAGGACATTTTTTTTTTGCACAGGAAAGCACATACACCAAAATGGCTCCATACATATTTCATAATCATAGTAGTAAGGAATATTAAAAAAAAAGAATATTACAAAATAAACAACTTAATTTATGCTGCTTTGCAACCTGTTCAATTGACTTTCAACAAATTATTGCATTTTGCCTTAATAAAATTTAAAACATTACAGAGAGCATGATGAATATCTTATTTAACTATTTATAAAGAAACGTAAGCCTTGTATTGTCATTATGTACTATCAGTTTACCGTATATATTAAATGAGTCTGTTAGCATTATGGACTGTCGTCGAGCTAATAACACGTGGCTTAAAGATAATAATTATTACCGCTAAAATAATGGAAAATGATAATAGTGCGTGTGATGAATTTTTAATATATATATAGTTCAATATAGGTATTGTAAACTGTGCACTCATTTATTAATTATAATGGTACGGGGAAAAGTGAAAGTATATAAACTTTGTTATTGTTTTTGACCGTGCTGAAATTTATGATTATTAGCAATAACAATACGTATTTTGTAGATATAAGTATAAAGTTCCTAATTTATATATATATATATATGTATATATATTGAGTTCCTAGTATCATCTTCAACTTATTTGTCCTTACGAATGTAGCCTTCATTTATTTGTCGTTATGTTATTCTAGTGGGAGTGTTTTAAGGCAGTGGAGATTTCAATATTACGAGAGGATGTTTGCATATAACCATTAAATTCAGCTCAAATTTTGCTTTAATGTCTTAATTATATATTATTGTCTCATACAACCACAAATGTTGCAGTTGCACAAACTAATTAAATAAGTCATATTTTTAATTACTCTATTTTTTTGTTTAAAGAATAATAAATTTTACAATATTGCTTGAGTCGCCCGTAAATCAATTTTGTTAAAAGAAGACAAATCGATATAATGAAAACGACGGAAAGCAAGATGAATCCGTAAATATCCAGGAGCGCAACTTGCCACCACGTAAAATGAAGTGCTGGAGATCTTAATATATTCGGGCCATTTCTAATCACGTACTCGGCCCAATAAACCACAGTATCCTTTGCATTCATTGGCCGATCACGGAATATTTTTGAATAATATTTTGCAGCTTCCCTAAAAATTATAGATTTATTATTATATAAAATAATATTTTTCACGTTTATTGAGTGTGGAGAATTTAGAATGTTAAACAGAAAATTTTTAATTAGGCAATTGTTTAGAATTTAATACCAAGAAAACATGTTTAATAAAAGGCGCATTACAAAGGAGATTAATATGTTACTGCATAACAAAAGTTCCATGATTCTACTGACCTGTATTTGGGATTGTTCAAGACTTCGAGCACGGTAGAACTAAGTGATTCTTCTGTCAT
Organism: Trichopria nigra; assembly: GCA_030522945.1. Classification (NCBI taxonomy): domain Eukaryota; kingdom Metazoa; phylum Arthropoda; class Insecta; order Hymenoptera; family Diapriidae; genus Trichopria; species Trichopria nigra. The sequence goes on along the minus strand of JAPYZR010000037.1, from coordinate 40,214 downwards.
GTCTTCTAACATTAATATTACTGACATATTTTTGTGCACAAAAGCTCCGGTGTTACGCATTTGGTCAGCGATAAGGGGAAATCCTATCATTGGTACTCCAAAATATAAAGCCTCTTCAGATCCCAAGAGACCTCCATGGCACAAGAAAAGTTTTGTATTTTTATGTCCTATATATCAAATACTATATTAATTTCTTAAGTTTCATCTTAAGTTTTTAGTAATAGCACAAATGATTCACAATCTCAAAGAAAAAAGGCCAGAAATAGATAATACTAATTTTATATACTAATATATAAAAGTATTTATCGATTTTTTAAGCTGAATGTAGTAAGAGATTGAAAATAGTAACAATTACTGGAATTTAATATTTTGTACTATTATGAAGAAAGGGATGAAATGGGCAATGAAAGCAATCAAATACAATGAAATGCTGTCAAATGCGATTATATAACGTAAGCATTATACCTAGGACAGGAATTTGAGGTATCCACTGCATAATTAGTACATTATCTGGCAAACCTGGTGGCAGTCTATCCTCATCGACAATTTTCATCAATACTCTTCGTGGCTTTATTTTATTGAATACCTCGTAAAATATAGATATTATCTTTGGCGGCAGTGTTTCTATAAGTATCAACGATCCTAGGGTAAAATACACAACTCCATGTGTACTTTCATCCAGCCATTTTTTTAATTCCTATATAATTAACAACTACTGTAATATTTCAGTAACAAGAGCTACATTAATAAGTAAAAAATAATGCATTATTTTACTATCTATATTTCGTTTTTTTAATTTTATAATTTTAATAGTCTTCACTTGAGTTAGAGTTTTAAGTTAACAAGGAAACAGAACCATGCGTAATGAAAATATACCATGTAATATATATTAATTAAAAAATAATTAGAATAAACAAGTATACGTTTATAATAATGCTGAGATGTAATTTTAGCAACAGTATATACATTAAATCTTAAACAGTTTGATAAGAAATATCAAATTTAATTATAACAATTACCATGATACATTGTTTAGATGTAGCTATAAATCTTTGATTGTGTATAATCACTAAATTAATGTATATTTTTTGTGTTATTTATTTGTCTTGTTTATAATTATGTTATTTATCTGTCTTGTTTATAAATTATGGTATTAAATATATGTAGAATAAATTTTTTCGGTCGATTATTATTTAACGTTCAACTTCTTCTAATTTTAAGGTCAAGATTTAGATTCCTTCTAATAATGGTGGATTTTTAAATTTAAACAACATTAGAATCATAATTAGTGCTCGCAAATTGTAGATTCGCATGATTATAAAGCAGACCAATTTTTTTCACTCGTCCCGTAACAATAAATGTTTAACCACCTACATCGCTATTTTCGTTGAATATATATTTTATAAGTATAGAAACATTATTTATAAAAGAAAATTGAACTTGATCCTGAGAATTTGCTCTTGAATATTTCGAATTGATAATAAATCAGAACAAAGTAGAAAATTCGCATTATAATAAAACAATCGTTCCTTACTGGTGTCAGTTCATCCTTATTGAATTCAATATGCAAGCCCCCAAGTTCTACGACGGATGGTGATGTTGGTTTCGATCCGAAAATAGACCAATGGCTATTTAGAAACGTTAGAGCATAATCTTTTTCAACTTCTCTAATGTGTGGAATTTCTGGACTCAAATATTTTTGCATTAGTCGCGTTTGTTCAGCTCCTGTCATTGTATGGTATATATAAATACTCTCGTAGTACGTAAGTACATTCATTACTCTATCCCAAAATTTTCTTTGGATAGTGGTATGCCTGTAAACATTCGGAACTACCGCAAGATTATCGTAGTTTCCGATAACTTCGGCGATCCATGGATATTCGTAAGAACTATGAACTGCGATTACTGGAACTTTAAGGAGTCGACCAATTCCTGCGAAACAGTTAGCAGCAAAAGTCTAAAAATAAATTTACATTATATTGCAAATGAACATTAGCTAAAGTAACATTTGTTATTTTCAAGTAAATATTTACTTGAATTAAGAAAATGTTTCCTTCTTTTTAGTTACATCTTAATTAATTCAAGAAAATCTTTTCTTAATTCAAGTAAATATTTACTTGCTACTATTCAAGTAAATATTTACTTGAAAATAACAAATTTTTTTTCCAGTTATAATTCATAAAGCTAATCTTGTAATATTGTACATGCATATCTACTATTAGTTGAGCATAATCGATACTAAATGTTTTTCGACTAATAGTAATAGTAGTAAATAAAGAATATTGTATCTCTGTAAATGTACATTCAACTTATTATGTTTAAACAATATCCCCGAACTAGCGGAATGCGATTTAATATTTCAGACGTTAATTCGAAAATGCAAATGCTTTCAAAACATTATTCAATGCAAATGTTTGTTTAAGTGGATTGCTTTGTAATATGAAAAGTATATGGCTACTCTTAATATAAATGGAATGGGATATAAGGGACATAGCCCCAATAGCAAAATTGATCAATATTCAGAAAATATGCTGAAATGGCAGTCATATTCTGCAAATATGATGTATATCGATACTGGGTAAGTAATTAGTGACATACGCTAAGAAAGCGATGGGCGACTAACTCCGTGCCCATAATTGTGCGTTTTATTCTCTTTGCACATTTGATAAAAAGTGACAACGCATTCGTTTAAAAATGGTCAACATACCAACATTTCGCCCAACGCCATTCGAAGACAGTTTATTTAAGGAAGTAAACATTTTCGTAGCTAAAATTATTGTTATCAAATAAATTCATTTCTTTCAATTAAAGCAAAAAGTTTTTGCAGAATATGCAGTATGTATAAAAATATTCGGAAAAACACGCATATGTATATACAATTTGTCACCTCAGTGATGAGAAGATCGTAAGGAGGGTCTTGAGGTGGATTCCGAATAGTCTTTTGCAGTTCAGGCAAGCCTAATAGCTCACATATATCGTTCCCAAAAGTCGTAAACATACTCTGATGAAAATCGTTAAAAAGTAATTTGACAAAATCGAAAGTAACATTATTCATTATTTGTAACGCGTGTCCATCAAAATTTACAATTGTTCTGTAGTTTTTCGGTGCATCCTTCATGGGAAAGTGGGTCATCGCGTCTATTTGATGACCCTTATTTAATAAACTTAACATTACAGAATCAAAAAAGATATTGTGACTCTTCGCGTTTAATGGGAATATCGCCAATATTCTGTAACAATCACAAGACAATGAAACTCCGACAATTAACAATATCGGTCGAATCAAATTCATTTCGAACGCGGTGATAAAAACTTTTTTTTTCTCGCGATCACTACTTACAAACCAAAACGAAAGAATTTAATACACGAAACAAGTTGAAGTTATCACTGTTAATGTGCCACTATGCTAAGCAGGTTTTCCTTTTGATTTTTTACGAGTTTACGGCTCGCCCATATACATGCTATTTACATAATTTGTAAAACATATTCGCATAAGTTTCTCTACCAGTCAAGTATTTTCGATTATTTTAGCATTTTAGTTTTGTACATTTTACTTGCTTAATATTCATTTGTACTGTAAATTTTATTACTTTATAATGTTTAGACGGGCTTCAGAGTGTTTTTACGATTTTACGAAGTTCGTTTGTCGCCCATTTCTAATTATGAAACGATTATTATTAAAATTTATCCGAAATTCTGTATTATATGTTTAATTTACAGTACACCTCTTTAGCAGAATTGAAAATTTTGATTATATATTTAAATATATTATTTCACTATTTGTTGATAATAAAGAAAATTATCTTTATTTTTGGTATAAATAACACTTTATTTTCGCATGAGTCATTATGTAAACTATTTTAAACGACGAAAAAAAACTTTTGTGAATTCCAAACTTAGGCGCATTACAGATTGAAGTTGCTAACGGCGATGAAAAAATATATAAACTAACGATTATATTAAAATTTATAAACCGTAAATAAAGAATAAAATGATAAATTGGATTTAAAAATGGGTCGAGGCAGTTTTTATTTCGATTGTTTAATGAAAACTGCATTACAAAAATATAAAGGAAAATCGATGTAGCGCAAAGATCGAAATTAATTGAATTGTTTGAAACATACTTAAAATACGATACTAAAGGTACTCGTAATTAACATTATAATGACTTACTATCTCAAAAGGATTTGACCACAACACTTCAACGTATGCAATCATTTCCCAAGTCCATTAAAAAATGTATAAATTAATTAATAAAAGAATTAAGAAATATACAATGACGGAACTTTTCTATTATAATCTAAAATTTATCGTTACTTTTCCATGTTTTGAACATAAATAAAGTACCCAACGATGTGAATTTAAATTATGATGTACATATAAAATAAGAGAATGCTCATTTATTGCCCTGCATACTATTCTTCATACAGCTATAGCGTATACCTTCATCAGTTGGAAAACATTTTCCAATTCAAAGAAGATATACGGTAAAACTCCAAATGAATTTATCATGACAGAGACTGGTATTGTTTTCTCATGTTATTTCTAAGGGCTTATAATTTCCTTGTAAAGCTAACCTATATATGCGTAGAAAATATTTAAATCCATTGTTCCTCGGCTCTCTTTATTTCACTTAATACATACGTTTTTCCTCAAAATAAACACATTACAAATGTGTATGTTTATTTTCTCATTTTAGTGCATTTATTACATAATTTCAAATACCTTATATATAACATGTATAATCAATGTGTTATATAATTTTAATATGGGTACGTGAAGGATCAAATATGAAATTATTGTTAAGTACACTAAGAGAAAAATTCAGTAATTTCAACGAAATAGTTCGTTAATATGACTCCCGTGCAGTTTACTTGACCCATATTTAGTTTTAATACCGACAATTATTTGGATACGAATAACCTAATATTTAGTTGAATTTCCTGAATTATTCGATCAGTGTATATATGATTATTACTACACATTATACTTCTTCATACATTCCAAATACGATTAAATTAACAAGAAAATATTATTTTACAATAAGTTACTCACAATAAGAACAAGAAAAAGTAATGTTTCACAGAAATATTAATAACATTTCACGCATTTCTTGAAAACATGATCTAACCTATTTTTCAATTAAGCAAAATTTCCTTGGGTTCATAATAAAAAATATGAGCACAAACAATCACTTAATACTTGAAGTACGAAATGTATTTCTATTTTCTTCGCAAATAACTTTTACGAGATAGATTTTGTCTCGATCCTTATTCTGCGCGGTTAACCTGGTTTTATGATTTTCTATCATTTTTACTGCTTCTTAAAACTCGTGATTTCGTCAAGTCCTCCTATCGGCCACCTACATTACCCTTTAGCTAATAAATATATCTTCGTTGAAAGTAAAGAGCATATACAAAGATTAGTTGTTAGATAGGTCATGAAAATCAGGGCTTCAAAGATTTTTCTTTTTACCCATAATATGAAAGTGTACACAGCGTAATTATTACGACGTGGCCGCCGTCAGTATGGTTTAATGAAGCACGATTAAGGGAAGAAGGCGTGACGCTAATGAACATCCTCTTGATAACGTGGCTGAAAAGACTCTAAGAAAATTAACATTCGTTATTAATCTGCCGAGTTCTCGGAATTTTCAATTTCTTCAGTGCTGTCCTATTTGTGATAGTCTCAGTTATTTTAGTCATTATAAATTAGCACAATGTTGTGATCTTAAAATCGAAATTATCAAGATATCATTATGTCGAATTAACGAGACAAAGCTGATGAAAATAATTCTATTTCAATTAATAAAATTTTTATTTTCAATTATATAAGCAAGTATAGCAGCATAAAGTATAATAAATACATGGATAACATTGATTGTTTTTTTTTTTTATGCCTTTATTTAGAGTTGCATCGACATCATGGTGATTAGCACAATAGTAAACGATTTTTACAGTATTCTTAGGTATACATATGATTTATAAGCTAGATACAGTCAGTAAGTTATAAAACTTGGATTACGTTCAGTGTTTTTAAGTATTTTAAAGTTTTTACGCTTTCACGGGGGTTTCCAAGCGCTGCTTCCATTGTTTTACATTGATTGTTGCTTTAAGCCTATAAACAATTACTGCTCAATTTCTGTATTTCATAATAACATATCATATGTACCGATCTAAACGCGCATATCTAGTGCAGACCTGGCTTATGTTAATAAAGCTAAAAAGAAACAATGAGCAGATCAACTTACCAAGAAAATGCTTCTTATTGTTCACCAAATTGTTCCTTGCATGATGTAACTGTTATTTTTATACAATAATCATAGAACGACCAGCCTTCATTTGAACATGCAGATCATTTAATTTAAAAATATCTATATAAGCCTTGAACTTTTCAATGTTTACTTTATTTTTAGTATTTGGTTCATATTTAATGGTTATTTTGCTTTTGAAACCCATGTGAGTTCCTGACGTCCACATTCTTAATAAGACATACGAAGGCAAGTTCATAAACGAAAACTGTCAACAGATGCAGCTTGCAGTTTCTTGTAAAAGCGAGCACACGAAACCATAAAGAAGTTGTTTTGGTCTGTTTCACAGAGATAACAATACGACAACCACTTTCCCTCAGAATTCGAAATTGTTCATTGCTATTGCTTTTAACGTTTACAATAGAACTTTCGTTTACTGTCGATGACATTGCTAACCTTGTTTCTACAACTTACATCATATAGTAAAACAATATTTAAATAACTTACCAATTAAAAAGTATCTTAAGTCATTTAAAAATATTTTATACTGTATTTGGATATTTTTTACATTTTATAGTGAACGCAGATAAAATCTCAGCGAAATCGGTTCAGACTTAAATTAGAAACCGCGAGAAAAATCTCGCAAGTGAAAAATACGTTTAATTAACAAAAGACCAATCATAATAAAACTGTTAAAAATTGATCTGCTATAAGAATCTTCTCCTCGTTCAATCATTACCCTGATTTGGTTGAATATTGTTTTGTGATTGAATGTAATATTTAATTTCGTAGTAACATATACGAAATTTAACAAAAAAATTGCAATTGATATAATTTTCACTTTTATCAGTAATTTCTATTATCGACTGAATTCCTTTAATGTCGTTGAATAGAATATATATCAAACTTTAATTGTCTACAGGCGATATTTTGAATTCAAATTCTTCGGATGGGATTATTTGAAGAACAATTTAAAAATCTCTATGAGCTTAAAGAGCAATAGGTGTGGCTGTGCACCAATTCATTGAATGAAATGGTTAAACATATTTTCCGTCCTATACAAAAGCGCAGGCATTCCATTTTCGTGTAAAATTGGACAATGATAAAATGCATCTACTAAATATTTCGCGTTCCCACTAGGCATGGCACTCGAGGTAATCAGTCACCAGATAGTGGTACAAAATTGCAAAGTATTTGTTTAAGGTATTTGAAGTCAACAAAACTGTTTTGATTGATCTATACAATCGTATCAACAAAATAATAACTTATATTGAAATCTTTTTTATCAGTAACTATTATTTCTCCATTGCTGTTGGTTGAAATCATTTAAAATAAATACACTGACTATTGAAAAACGAAATAGTGCAAAATATTCAACAGTATTTACATTTTATTTCGATTGCACTCTTGAATGGTTTAATAATGTTATATTACATATGTACAAATTAAACTTCACTATTTCAATTGTTAAAATTAATTTAAATTCCGATGATGACTTTTTTTGATCAATGACATTAAATTTATATTTTAATAAATTAAATTAATTAATCTACAATATTGTAAAAAATAAAAATTATAAAACTACGTCGTTGTTACAATTTTAATTTCTACTATTTATCATATTGTTCTTTAGACGAAAATAATGTTATAGAAACTCGATTCAATTTTTTGTTAGTATCACGCATAAAAGTTTATTTTTTTCTTACTAAATCATACATGCTATTGTACATTATATTCTAGATCTAAGTTCTACTTTAATGGACAATGTGTTTAAAACAATATCGATATAGTTATCTTTATTACTACATTTTCGTGATTCGTGACATTTTAAGCAATGTCAGAATCGATTAATTATTTGTTTATTCCACAAACGGAATACTTTCTATGAAAAACTAAATTTGTAGTTTGATTTATAAGCATTAACTTTTCCAATTTCGATGCATTCATTGCGTACGATTGACGCCAATTGAAAACTCGTATTGAAATATTGATATTGTTTTACTCGCGTCCATCATGATTAACGTTTGCAATGAAAATTTCACTGCACTTTAACAACTCCTACATCGAACGCACCTTCGCAGTGATTTTCGAACACAAATACAATGGAAAAGTCGATAGATTCAATTTAGATCGCGTGGAGGGTGACCCATTACCCTGTACTTGTATTACACACATGCTGCAAATCGAGTTTGATCGTTCTAGTCTTTCTGGAAATGGGAATCGAAAAAGTTCGCGAATCGTTCGGACGGTATAAATTCCAGTCTGCTCCACTCGTCGCATTGCAAGCACACTGGGAATTCAGTTGTTTCAAGTATCCCGTGTCATACGTCATCAAATCCCTGCAAAGCAAATGTGGCTAAAGTACTGATTTTACGTAAACCGAGTCTATAATAAGTTGATTGAAATCGGATTCTATTGGTTTATTTGCAAAGCTGAAATCATCACATGATGAAACTTTTATTGTTCTCGATATACTCTGAGCTAGCCGGAAGATTGACAAACTTCTCACCAAACTAAAACTTTATTTTCAGTTGTGTTTTCAAATTTTCCTCAATAGCTATTAACGAAAAATAAATTTTCGTGATTTTTAAGTCTTGAAAAGTTTCCAAATCATTTTCAAAGGTCTTGAATAATTTTTCAGATACTTGTCAAAAATGAAATCGAAAACAACACAAAATATACTGGACTTAAAACACAACTAAAGTTGCTACCAAACTATATGAAATATTCTGGTGCAATTTATTTTTGTCGAATAATATACAATTGTTACAAAAATCGATTCCACAATATCCAGCCCAGTATGTCCGTTACTACTTACTCGCCATAAAATAATGTATTTTTGAAGACAAAGTAAACAATGTGCATCATTTGTGATTTTACCGACATGCATAAGAAGTTAGGAATAACTAAAATATATATGTAACTTTATACTTAGTGCATGTGTGATCTGTATTTTTATGTGCTTGTCGCATAATGTCGCAAATGTCGCAAATGTCAGAAAATACACGATATTAAGAGATGTAATGGAATATATACGTTTTAGAAGAGATTCGAAGAAAGTGACTCTAAGTTTCACTGCTACAAGTGGAAACAGGTAATGGTACTTTCAACTAGGTTAAGTACTCGCTTTATACAAACTTTGGTGCTCTAGACACGGTCGTTATTACGAGCCTGTGTGAACACTTGTTTTACGAACAATTCTACATGTTTAGTACTGCTGAGGATTTTTTAGATTACGTTTTATCAGATAAGAAACCTGATTGGAAATTATATACGTAATTTTATTTGCCAGATTCCTTTTCGGAGCCAATAAAATACAATTCATTACATAAATTGTAAAAAAGTAAACTTAAAAAATGTATTTTCTCTATAAATTTTTATTCCAAATTATTTTATACAATTCGGTTGCAAAATAGAGTGTAAAGGTTGGATGTACGATCATGTGTAAATTTTCTGATGTAGATTCTTCTTTTAAATCTACTTTCTTACACACAATTTGTAATAATTTTGTAGCCACCTTCATCCTTGCCTACAATTTTTAAGAGTTCCTTACCCTTGGATAGATGATACTCCGGCGATAAGTCAGTGTTACGTTCTATGTGTATTTCACCCGAAAGCTATAAATCTAATCTCTCTATCCTTTATCTTCGACGTTAAAAGCAGCTACGTGATATTTTTCCACAACATTGGCTACATATGCGGTTACAGTATACTCATGTTATAAACAAGATATAGAAAATATATATTCATATTGTTAAACTGAAAGAAGCCGCCACTTCAAAAATAAGCTAATTAACATGGAATGATTATATTATTAATATTTTTAAAGTAAAATATTATTTAGACATCGACATGAGGTTACTTTTAAACGAATTGTCATTTATTTATTCGCTTCCAGACTACAGTAGTTCGTAATTCAAACGAATCGTGAATAATGAGACTTGGACTTGTTTCATGGTATCGTATACACTAAACTGTATTTACATTTGTTTTACGGTGTCGTTAAGTAAGAATTTAATTTAAATTTCGAAAATAAAAATTAATGAAATTCATAAATTCTTTTAAAACTGCAAGGTCAAAAATGTGTCAATATTTATTATATATTATTAAATAATAAAAATCAACTAAACACTATATTAAAATAGAATTTATAAAAATATGAATTACAATTAATTAAATTCATCAAAGTACATGAAAATTGTACCATGTTAAAACATGACATTACACCTAGTGTATGACACAATATAATTGTATTATCATGATATAATATTGTAGTGATGGTAAACCTGTTTAATATTAGCATATTCATGACTGTGAAGTTTGACGCACACAAACGAAGCGAGTGGGACAATCACACTCGTTGCAGATCGATATTTTTTAATAAGATGGGCACGAAATCGAGAAAGGCGCCCAGCACACCGTCAAAAAGGAAGTATTTGTAAAAGAGAAACACAAAAAAGACACTCAATAATAGTAAACATAGTACAATTATCATCTATGATTCCATAAAACTTTTCAAAATAACACAAAAAATGTATTTCCTACTCCCTTATCAGAATTGAGGCATTCAACAATTATTCAAAGGAAATCCCAACCTCAATTTCAGTCTAAAAAGTTTTTCACATTTTATCACGAAATCAAATAACGCTCCAAGAGGTTTAAACTTGAAACTCTAATGGTTTACATTTCACTTCCACACCTAAAATGTGATAAAAAATTCAATTAACGGACAAGATTTATTTTTATCCAGTAAGTAACATAATAACAATAACAATAATAATAAAAATAATACTATAGTCATAATCTTTTTCCCAGGAAGTGAATTCTTTAGAAATTAAAGAAATTTTTCCTTCATATTCTATATTCTTACATTTTTTGTTGTTATGTAACAATTACTTGATGTTGCTTACACGATGTATAGCATATTTAAAGTTAATAATTATTTTATATCTTGCAACTTAATAATTAATTCCTTTATTATTATACATCGCAAAAATTAAATTTTCAACAAATCCGAAAAGTAGCAAGGCAAATGCATATATATAAATCTGTGCGTGCGTATTGTTATATTAATGTTGATTTTGAAATTCATTGTAATTTGTGTGTGATTGATTGAGTATATGCCATCAATATTGTAAAGCTAATAATTAAGCAATAATATGCACAAACAACAAGAGAAGTATTATGTAACGTTAAATATATTTATAAGTAATTAAAAATTTGATTATTAATTAAATTTTGTTGGATACACGCGGCAAGTCGGTTTATGATTACGTGCCGCATGATATTTGAACCTTTGTTATTCATCAGTCAGTATTATATATTTATATGTATATATGTAAAAGACATGTAGGAATGAAAATTTGTCGGCCTTTTAAAAAAAAAGTCCTATTCACAGTAATATTACAAAGTTAGCCAGGAACGAACATCGAATACTCGCGTTAGCTAATGAGATTCTAAGCACACAATTACACATTGTTCTCTAATGCCAGTATTCGCACCTGGGTTTACCAGGAAGGTTACATAATATAAATTCACATATATATGTATTGTAGGGCACGACACCGAGTATTATATACTATAGTGGACATAAAATAATGCCATTGGAGATACCAGTGAGCTGTCGATTCCGTGTTGATATATTATTGTGAATTCGGGATTCAAGAACACGAACCGACATTGCGTAAAACAATGCGTGCTTTTTGAAAATATTGACATACGTATCTCTCGTTTATCGATGATTAATCGCATACGTACATGGTGGTTCCTGGTATAAAACCCTATATAACAAGAATATTCTGTAGGATGATGAAGCGCCGACAGTCCGCAATTAGCATCGCGCTATATACGTCGCATCGCGGTAATATTTCATCCAGCAGAATGTCCAAACAAATGGAAAGTACGATAACTATGTCAATGGATCATTGGTTAATCCCACGAGGTTCTGCGAAAATGACGAGAAAAATGACTGAAACTCGATATGTATGTAGGTGAACTTAAAGGCGCTCCGACCGAATAAAAGAGCCTGAATACGAATATGTCCCACGTATGGGATGTTATCAGTTATTAAAAATATAGCTACCTATACATATATCTGTATATACATAATAACAATTTTTGAAGTATATTTCATTTTAGTGAAATTCGAAGTGCAAAAATGTAATCAATTTTTTCAATAAATTGTTAAACTAACATTATATTAAGAAAAATTCTGTCAAGTCATGGAAACTATATTTATACGTATATATATATATATCACCAGCAAACTTGTTTTTACCTTTAAACAATACATACTGTTCATGAAACTTATTGAAAAACATTATGTAACAACTCAATGCGGTTATTAGTTGCAACATTCGGTCATAAAGGAATTAATAACTCGTACGTCCGCAAAATTGAATATATACTTCCTTTCAATAAAATAAGATACAATATCAGAGTTTTAGTCACAATACACTATGAGAATCAAGTCGATTTTTTATACATTTCATTATGTATAATAAAAATTATTATTTAAAAAACTAATATTTATGAAAAATACACATTACGAATTTTATTATAATAAATTATTTTGTAACTTGCGTTTACAATTACAATTAAAGGGGGTGAATATTAATAACAAAATAAAATAGGAAATAAAATTGTATCAATTTTCTCAAAAGACAATGAAACGAAACACGTAAATATAAGGACGTTCCTCTATCAAATATCTATTTCATGATATTTGCGTATTTTTTCAATTTCAGGTCTCTCATGGACATACATAAGTTGAACGAATTACTGATTTGTTTGCAAATTGCTCACATGAAATCCCTAACTTCTGAAATATTTTACGAGAATGTCGATTGACGTTACAATAAATTTGGTGTAACAAATAAAGTGAAAGAAATGTTTATAGCCTTCAAACGCATGTTGAGAATTTATAGCCTGCTCGAATCTATGCATCTGAATCCCTCTTTGCAATATTTTTCATTCCATATAAAATAATTTCTTCAAACTTTAACAATTTATACTAAAAATCTAAAATGAATGTTGATTTTCTTATGAATCAATAAAATTATAGTAATATATATGAAAAGTAGTTTTTCATTTGTTTTTATGGAATTGAATTGAATTATATTTGTCATTTTCTTAACAGTATATCTTTAAAGACCGTTCTTAATGCAACAGACCATCCATCGATAATTTATCATGTCCATTCTATTTCAAGTACGAAAAATGTGTGCGAAAGTTAAAAGCTAAAAGTAATTAACAGCTAATTTAGTAATGAGCTCGTAGAAAGTTAGATCAACTTATGCTATCTGTCGTGGACATCAAATACTCAAATAAACAGATAATTACTGTACAAACTGATATAGATGTTTAATGACATATAACGCTTATACAAATCATTACCGGCTAAACGCCACATTGCAACGGGCGTAATTTAGGAAAGTTTATCTATCCTACAGGATTAGTGGTTAGGTGTCTCACTGAAACCCTCATTAGCTCCGACAGTTGGTCGGACCTGTTCTTTTCGTACTCTCGACACGTCCAATGAAATTTGCACCGTAGCTCAGCATCCTTATAATTCTAAAATTGCAGAAGGTATTAGTGGCGACTATAATGTTTAATTATTCATACGGTTCACTATTGCTATGAATGCAATTTCAAAATTAAGTTTTGAACAATTCTGTTTTAAAAAAGACCCGCTTCGAACGAAGAGACCAAAACGATAAAAAATAATATCATTATATAGTATATACTTCGTTTTATTTTACTCTTCTTGTTTTATTTTTCTCTCTCTTTCATAATAATAATTTGTATTGGATTATAAATGCATTCAAAATAGTTAAGACTGTGGGTTGTATATCTTTGAGTTGTTGCAAAAATATTGAAACGTTGTTTTAATTATGAACATCATTGTTTCGCTCGTGTAATACTATACCGTCGAATCACTTTGTAACTTTCAGTATCATTCATTTCTCGTCGTTCCTCTAAATCGAAGAATTAAATAATGAGTTTTTGGGAATTCTAATGTATATAGTTACTTTAGAACAACGTATAATTCGTTGTTTAGAACAGAGCGTAAATCGATAGTAACGTGCAGCAGAACTAAACTATAAGCCCATGGGAATAAACGGGAAAACTTCGCGACTGATGTTCCGTGCTCCTATACCTATCAAGGACGAAAAGTTTCGAAGTTTCGCTTGGAAGGCGAACGATGTTTCTTTGTAGCCAATACAGTGCAAAAGTTTCGGCTTGATAAAAGATCGATTTAAATCCTCAGTTAGAAAAATTAAAAAAGCAATCCGAGTTTTTAAACGGATCTTCGGATTAGTTTTTGTTTTTAGTTTTTTTTTTTTTTTTTGTAAATGCAATTGACACTTAATGCTCCCGAAGTCAACAATAAAACGACAGAAATGAAAATCGTGCATAAAGTATTAACGAGAAAACTTCTCCATATCAACGAATATCCTGAATATTATTGAATAACACAATTTTAAAAGCTATTTAAACGTGTAAAACGGAAAACTGTATAAACTATAGTTTATTATGTTCAGAATATATCCTGTTTCGAAAATATCTTATCTTTGTTATCTTATTTTAAAAAACAAAATGATGACCAACAATTTTGAAAATCTTGTTCTTATTCAATAATTGCTTTACAGAGCTTATGAGTGGTCCTATGAAGGTTATCTATAATTACTTCGACCCATACCAAATGTTGGGGCCGCAGGGGCGAAGCCCCTAGTTTTTAATATTTTAATTTAAAAAAGAAAATTATCTGGACCTTGCTCATGAAGTATTCATAGTTGTAGTGGTAAATGTGAGCGTTGTGGTTTCAATTTCACTCAAGGACGTGCGTGGAAAAAATATTTATCTTCAGCCGAAGTATAATCGCAATGTTACAGACATAAATCTCGTCTATCTTAAGGTTCCGTTATTATTAAAAATCAATGGTTTCTAATAATTATTATGCACATAATTAAAGATTTCAATTGCGCTTATATTAAAATGTACGTAATATAGGGTTACGAATTTTAATTTCAAATTCCATTAAAATAACATGTTATGCGTATATATCAAAACATCATTTTATTTTCACAAATAGGTACAAGAATAATAATTCTTTAATAACGCGGATTTTAGGTATATAACTGGAAATAAGAAGGCCGTGAAATGTACCCATTGTTATAAATCCCGTCGACAGTATATGCGTCGGAAATTCTCTGTGTACTGGTATTAAGACACGCAAGCTTTCCTGCGTAGTAAATGTCGGAGAATTATTCGTGCATTTCTACTCGCCATTACCTTCTCTTTCAAGCATAATGCGCCAAGTTGAGGTAGAATTTAGCTGTAAAATCAGAAACTGCATCTGGCTTACACGAGCTTGAATTTCCATCTCATTGCGCTGACTGGGTAATTCGTCGTTTAGGTTCAGATTCCGTCAACTGTAGAATAGACAGCCGTCCTCCGGTAACTAACGATTTAGTTCGGATTTGCGCTGACATTCGTCAATCGACAGTAGTTTAATGAGAATGTCAATGTATAAATAATATATTCAAAATATTGAAATAAAAAATTAATCATGCAGAGTTTATTACATGCAATTGAAGGATTAATAATGATTATGTTTATTAAGCTTAATATCTTTTAACTGGAATATATGTATATGTAGATAATGTGGCAGAAGTTATCATTATCCCTAACTAACTTTTGGTGGGGTTTATAGATTAGCTTAAAATTTACAAGTATGTACTGGAATTGGGAATGCTTTCCAAAGCATGACGGCACGAGGAGGCGTGAAAATCTCCAGGCAAACATTTTTAAATCCAAACTGTCTAGAGGTCGCTCGATAAAAATGAAGTCAGGATTTAAGAATTCTTAACTGATTGGATTTTTAATTCCTCGATTCTATTCTCTTCTGTCTCTGTTTTTACATACATATATACCATTATCTTCAAGAGACTAAAATCTCTAACGGTCAGTTAATTTGTGCAGTTTTCAAACAAAAACTCAAAAATACAGTACATAAAAGTTATAGATATAACTGGTTAAATATTATCCATTTTATGACCTGCCCGAGTAGAATTTTGAGCGTGACACATCGGGTCCTGGCCGGAATCCCTATTAAAGTAAGGGTTCCGTCTGGGGCCCAAAGTGTCATGCTCAAAATTCTACTAGGGTGATTTTATAAATCATACGTTATATATTCTTATTGAGTGAATGAATGAAAATATTTTTCAGTGAGTATTCTGAATCCTCATTATTAAAGTCACACGCACGTATGATTTCTCTGTAGACTCGGAGTTAATCAGAAGTTCTTGCTTATTGGTCCCACATTCAGAAGTGTTAACATATTTAATTAACATTGTAACTTATTTATAAATTCCATTCTCGTACGAAAGTTAGACGCAGACGTGCAGTTATACAATAGGGTGGACACCGTTAAGGTGAACATTGGAGAGCACATGTTGAAGAAATATTGACAGCAATTAGATGAAATCGTTCTTATTGCATTGATGTAAAACGCGAGAAAAGCTCGTAATTATTTCAATTTATTAAAACTCCCTTTTCTGTATATTTTTCGACACTGTCTGTAACTTACATTTTATATATCTTGAGTTTGTGACCAACATCCAAATAATTTGTTTGTTGTCCACCACTAACATATTTACAAATGCTTAAGTTTACAATTGAATTGATTGTATATTCTTCGAAAAAAAGCATCAGAGAGAGAGAGAGAGAGAGAGAGATTGATTAGTTATTTATTATGTCCTGCCATAAAAGCCTTGGAGAATTAAAATTTTAAAACCAATATTTAAATGAACAGTTTATTTTATATGAAATTTATTACAGATTGAACAAAAAATGAATCAATCAATTATCATAAGCATTGCGGAATTTTAAAACCGTTATAAAATGTTATACACAATTTCCGCGCGAAATCCGCCCTATATGTACTCGTCTGCGAATGATGATCGATCCAATTGGCTGATTTACAATGTTACAGTTATTGAAATTCTATGAAACAAATGATAACATTCTCATTAAAATCCCCAATATAGATGTAGTCTATGTAGTTTTTATCCGATCGTGAGCAAAATACAAATATTAGACTAAATTCTATAAGGATAATAATTTCAAAATTATTTCTATTTTCAGGACTATTCTGTCCGGGTCTTTTCGATGGATGGTCCTGTTGGCCTAATACTCCCGCGGGACAGACGGTCTTCGTTCGTTGTCCAGGGTTTATACCGGGATTCGATGACTCATGTAAGTATAAAAATCACATTTAAATGATTAATTTTCACTTGCTCTTTATACAATTCCGGTTACTACACAGGCATAGTTTCTGATTTCATATATGATATGGAATGTTAAAATATGACATGGAATGTTAAAATAAACTAAGCTTTATTCTTCATTACTCATGATCTTTTTTAACCATCCGTGCTCTGCACGTGCTGATGGTCGACAAACAAATTATTGTCACAAAATATAAACGAAAGATTGATACTTCAAAACCGCCAGTCATTTATAAGAGCATGACGATGTCGCCTAAAATCAACGACAAAATGTGATTGTCAACTTAACAATTTTATTTTCAGTATTTAAATTTTTTTTTCCTTTGAATACAATTAAATTTCCTGCGGTAACGAGGCTGAAATAATATATGAAAACTTAGCATCGCAAAAGAAAGCATAATGTGTGCATGTAATGCATTTCGCAGTAAATCTGGGAAGTCATGTATCATAATAGTTTCATAACATATAGTGTAAATTCCGGACGATTTTTGTTAAAACTTTAGAACAGAATTGCTTGAACTAGAAAAACAAGATCGTATGTCTCTTTCATTAAATCATGATAAAAAGGAAACATAAAGTAGAGCTTTTTCTCCTTTCCTATTCGCACTTGATTGACGATGTTCTCCATAGAAGCTCAGAGCATTACTTACTACGTAATAAAATTTATTTTCGATGTAGGGTGCTTACATAACCTTATTGAAATGCGCTCCAAATATTTTATTTTACCTTCAACATATAATTCAAACTATTTTGTTCTAATGCGTATGATAGTGCAAGACGTTATAATGCAACAGAGTAAATATTGAATTATTCTCTTGTATTTACAATATAATGTATTTGTTTCTGTTAGGGGAAACCAATTAAAACATGATGATTTCAGAGCATCAAATAAAACATGTAACAAAAGGTGATGTGAAGGGTACCGCAGTTTGAACATTGATTCTATTCGCAACTGTATTTATAATCTAAAATTTTAAATTACGCCTAATCTGACTTTATAATATATTGTGAATTAAGGACTGAATCGGAAGCTTGAGCGATGTTCCACCTCACAAAGACAAGGGTTAGAAGCATCACCTGTAAGTTGTAATGCGCTATGCCCATGATACACCTGTCACCTTCTTGTCACACCTAAAATTTTACCTTCTTACTGACGATAGTCATCAGACACAATTGTTTGTATTGACTGTGAACAACAACTTTCTGTCTACTTTAAAAGTAGTGATTCGAAAAGTTTCAACAAACCGTTCAGAACCAAAATTGGAGGAATCAATAAAGTACAAAAAGATACAATTTACATTGTACACCAAAATGTAGTAGTGTGCGAGATAAATGTTTGCAAGACATGAACATCGCACATACAAATGTATCGCCTTTACCAGACTAATTAATATTACAATGTCTCAAAACAAGAACATTTAAGCAATTTTAAAAGTTGTACATAATGTTATATATGTTACATGTTATATTCTATTGATTCGAACAAAGTGTTACTATATTAAATAATGTATACACAGTAATTCGTACAATTTAGAAAATAAAGTCTAAAGAGTTATACAAAAATGGCCGAAACGTCAAATATAGTTTATTAAATATCAATGATCATAAATATACCAAAAAAGTACTTATTTCATTAATTATAAAATGAAACAAGATTATTTACATATATTATATTATATTCGAAAAGTTCCACAGTCATTTTTATCTTCTTATCTTAGGGCGATATCTGCCGCAATATTATTGACCAATACTTCGCAGTGATGCCGGGCAGCATTTAGAGCGTGGTTGGGTAAGCTCGGACTGCGAACGCCTGGGTAACATGCAACCAGTTATATACTGTTTTCATTTAAGGTCAACAATTATCGATACGGGAATCGAACCGGGGACCTTCGCGACGGTCATATTGTGCGAAATAAGTCTGGTGTCTCAGCGCAGCTCACTGCGACAACAAAGACACGAAATCAGTACAATTATTCTATAAAGACAGTTTTATTATTTAAATTAATTATTTTGTTACATAAATGTTGGTATAAATATAAGTAAAAAAAAAATACATATATGTTGTCGAACTAAAAACATAATATATTATATAAACGCAAGTATAACATTAAAATTACAATCCTAACAAATGTTAAAAGAAATTAGCAATTAGTAACTCTGTATAATATTATATATTGTGTATATTTTTATTTAAACATTAACAAAATTCATTAGAAAATGGAATTCATACATATGTATATACTAATTTTCAATGTGGCCCAGAGGTTTCAAATACTATTAGCTTGATATATTTCTCTTCCTCGCTTATGTATACGGCCCGCCGAAAGCATTTAATTTCTTTTCACTATCACTATAAGTTTGAAAAAATAACGATTCGAAAATGACAATAATGTCGAAAAACGATTAAATCGAATAAAGTACGAACCGCTATTATGTGAATAAATCGAATTCGCATTTAGTTTTATTCATGTTATTCTTTCACATTAACCGTACCTTCTTCGCTTGCTATTAATAAATATTTGTAGTGCAATTGTGGCATAAATTCAATGAAAAGTTCTATTACTGCCCTACGTTAAGTCGACCGAATGGGCCAAATACTCAGTTATACATAATGCGGTTATTATGGCGTGAAAAACAAACTCTCTTCTAAATAAACTCATGATTTCGCTACTTTTGTTCTCGCTAAACTAACATGTACTATCTTAGAATGTTGTGCTTTTAGTTTAGAACATATATTTAAGATCAAAAGAATAGTCATTCTCAAAAACCTCAATCGTTAATACGCAAGCATGATCACGCGTTCAGTCCACTCTTATTAGAAAACTGACGTAAGTCGGAACGTATGATTTCACCGTGTTATAAAATTATTAAAACAAAACGATTAAGACAACGGTATTGCATTAATCTTAATCTTCAAAAAATAAAATGTCACTATCAGATGTATCTTCACTCTCTACATATGCGGAATTTTTGTAGTCCTGCACGATAGTTTGAACGGCGAGGTCGTTTTTTTGTTTTCGTAAAGTGGATATAATACTATCATATCTTGTTTCATGCCGACTACTTTTATTTAATATTATATCTCCTACAATTATGTAACAGTAAGTATTATATTTCTGAATCATACCTTCCATTACTTTTACTTTATTACTATCAGTATATGAAATATCATTAAAAAAATCGTTAAGTATGACTGGAAAGCGAACAAGAATATACCCTGCCGAAAATAAAGATACAAAAGTATCCATTTTACGACGAATTCCTACCCCAAATTTAGTGTCACTTTTTTCAGATAAATACCCTAATATAAGAGATAACTTTAAATAAGGCACAGGATCTCTATCTGGAGAAATAACTGAAAAGCAACTGGAGAGCAACTCTTGGACAACGCGTTTTTCCGCATCATACGGTGCAGACTTTGGAGGCAGATTGGTTGCAATATATGATACAAAAGCATGGAATCCTGAGATCATCGGAAGATGTATTTTCCAAGGCTCCCGACACTCGACCCAATCGTACCTGGTGGCATTGAAATTGTCGCTAAAGAATGCTAATCGATCATGAAAATTGCTTTCATCCGATCCGACTAGATAGACTTTGTACGTAAATTCCCGAACTACTTCAGATATCTCGGAATAGACATTCTTTTGAAATAAAAATCTTTCAATTGTGTTTTGAAATATTTTTTCCGGCAAGCGATTTCCAAGCGTTGGCGTGATCTTCCTCAGAAATTTGCATAAAAATTTTTTTACGTTTTTACGGGTCCAACCTTCTGCTTCCAGTCGTTGAATTCGATCGTACAATTTAACAAAATAATCTACAACGTAATCGTCTGGCAAATATTTCAAACCTAATAATGACTCAAAAATATCCTCTTCACGTGCAGACAATTCTTTGATGCAATTTAGCAATATGGTAAATGATTCTTGACTAGGCTTGATTTTAAAACAGTTTATAATATTTCTAGCAAGTTCTCGCCTGATAGAAAAATGCGTCTCAGTAGACCACAAGTTAGAAAAGCTTGAGAGCATGTGATATTCCGAACCTAGCATGCGCATTATATGATTTGCGTGATTTTTTATCACATCATGTCCCCTAAGTAGCGATGTTGCAAATGATATTACCTTTTGGACGGATGTGCGTCGAACAACATTTACTAGTTCATTGAGTGTAATATGCACACATTCACTTAAGAAGTGAGTTTCTAGAAACCTGAATGGGACTGGTGGATTCGTATATATAGCAGCACGTATTGCGCAAGATAGAATCTTGTGATCTTCTGAAAAAACTTGGTTATTTTCTTGGTTATTCATTAAAGATTCCGGTACGAGTAAAGGAATAAGGCTATTATAAGTATATCCGTCCGTTAAGCATCCTAACGTGATATACAAGTTTAATAACACATTTTTATTTTCTCGAATAACTATGTCCGTGATATATGTATAAACCATTTCGATCATTAGTTTTGGAATATTTTGATACCACCGTAATTTTCGAACGAAAACCTTCAACAGACCTCGTGAGTCACATATCATACATAGATGTAAATATTCAGCCCAGTTGTGAAATACAACTTCATAATTCTGTTTAAGATCAGAAATGGCTTTTTTAATCGTTAATTTATTTTTTATAGTTAATTGTGGAAAGCATTCTTCAAGAAATTCTGGACGCAGCTTGTTTATCTGCTTTCTGATATCTAATACAATGTCTTCGTCTGAATCTGAATATGTCTCGAGAATGATTTTCAAAATATCCATCAGCGATGGATATTCAGTCACAGATATCTTGTCGACTGTAGGATTTGGTTCCGCGTGTGTTTTATTAAATGTCATTATCTCTTTTAATAATGCGTTGAAAATATCAAGGGAAGACTCCGATGCCCAAAATTCAGTATTGTTTGCTGATATATCTTGTAATAATGCATTTAAAAATAATCGATGGTATTCTGGAGAATCGTCACGTACGTGCCGAAATGGTCCGCTTTCGTGGATATTATTTAGGAATATCTGAAGTGATTCATTGTAACGTAAGTTATTTTTAAAACAAAATTTAATGTGTTCTTTTAGTATCTTAATCATTGTCTCAGAAAAACGATTAACTTCTCTTTTCACCTCTATCCTTGCAATTAGTGAGTTCAACATTTTCCAATGATCTAGGCTCAAAGTCGTTAAATCAAACTCATGTGTAAGAAAGTTAAACACACTAATAATAACGCTGGACTGTTCATTTCTGTGCTTTTCATAAATATAGCACAAAACATCAAAAAGACAGTCCAAACTGTCATTAACTTTGCAAGTATAAATCAGGTTGCAAATTAAATTCTTTCTGTCTGATGCGGACTTAGAATTGGCGATTTCAGCTTTTATTGCTGGTATAGATTCGTCGCACGACAGATAACACCACCACCATAAGTCGGTATATTGATGAGTCGTGACATTCCAGGCTGGACCTTTTTTAAGTAATTTCTTAGCTTGTGATATGCGATCATCTACTGGTAATGCTAACAATAACTGACCTGACATATCACACAATCTGTCGTACAGATGTATGTTGTATTTTTCTTTATATTTCGTAACTAAGAATGATGCTATTTTCTCTTTTGGGTAATATGTCAAGTATTTTAAAATTTCATTAACCATAAACATACTTACATCTTCAGGAAAAAGGTTACCGATCATAGTCTCGAAATCCTCCAAAGTTAGGTTTTTAGCTACAATTTTTAATGGCATTGAACTCAGATATTCTTTTGGATTATTTACTAGTATACTTGGAGATTTTTTTAAGAATAACAATGTACGGCGGTTGGTAAAGTTTGATTTACACATTACATGGGAACGTAATTCATTGAAGACATCCATGTGATTAGGAATTAACATAGGGAAGATGCGCAAGTATTGACGTAATCTAATACGGTTTTCATACTGTGGTTCAAACCCAAGCCGCAAATAGCGTATTACAATATTTGGATATTTGCGGTATAAAAACTTAAGCATCGAATCCTTTAAGTGAACTTTGTATTTTACGACAGTATTGTAAATAATATCCTCACTGCATACTTTTAGTAGAGGAATTGCCTGGTAAATACCGCAAAATTCAATAAATCCGTTTAAAAATTCTTGACCTAATACTGCATTCGTTAATTTACGAGATAATTCTTTTATAACGAATTTTCTTGTTCTCATAGATATGAAGGGCAAAATATGTTTTGAGAAATAATTGAAATTGGTAATTTCACTATTGCTACCGTCGTAAAACCATTTGGCTCGATTTGTTAGCGTAACCAATTCTGAATTATCGGACTTCAATGCAACTATGATGGCATCGTGTTGTTTTAATTCCATTCTCACGAGAAGGTTGATTATGGGCAACAGTGGTTCTGGTAAAGCTTGTAAATCAATTAACTCGACGATATCACTGCCACTTTCACTGCTTGCAATGATATCTCGGACGAGCATGCCAATCTCCTTCCATTTCCCACTTGGCGTTTCCCCGGGAAGCACTTGAATCGCGTAGAATAACGTGTTCGATACATTTATCATGTACCCACGACTAAAATAAAAAAAAAAAACATTATTAATTCGCAAATAAATGATTATTAAAGTGTCTATTGATAATAAATTCAATATTTCTTTCAATAACAAAGCATTATAAAACGAATTGAATAACCCTATTTTGAAATCAGGCTACATATTTACAAACTATGATTTTAATAAGGTTTACATATAACAGCAACTAGCTACTGTTATTGCTAAAACTATTTTCATGTCTTTTCGGCATTCTTCACCTTGTATTGAGTTTTCGTACTATCGAAAATAATCAGAAAACCAAAATTAGAAAATTACAAACAGCGTTTTCAAGTATTTTAGAAAATAAAATATAATTCCGGCGAAATAGAAAAAAATATCGAATGGTTATATTTGTGATTTCACCTCTTGAAATGTGTCATGTAAGCTTTGAGAACACAATATTGTAGACCTTATCCAATACATATATAGTAAAATAAAGATAAATGAAAAAGGATTATTACAGAAATGGGAACAGAGTTCATGTTACGTGAAATGATTTTCATGCATATTACTTAATTAAAAATTAAAACGCCTCAGCGTTTATTGTTGAAATGCAATGTGAATAACTCAAATAGACTTTAAATGTACAGTAAAAGTTATTCAGTTTGACTGTAATAGAACAGTGTTATAAAACTTTATTTATATTCTATGCATTGTAAGTGCTGTAAAATTCTATTCACAAAGAAGTTAACTTATGGTATGATATATAAAGAAACATAAGAATAAAGCTTTACCCATAAATGGTATCTGCATCCGCCGACATTGATGAGTAATCGTTGTAACATCTATCCTCAATAAGTCTCAACTTGTGCACAGCTCTCTGTGGTACACTTGTTTATGCTCGTAACAAAAAATAAAACGTGTTTCTACGTCAAATTTCGATTTTACTCGTAATACTGGACTGACCACTGGATCTTCATGAATTTGCATACACATGAAAAATTATATCATACGATTGTTTTCTGTAGAAAGTTATTAATTCACAAGAAAAATAATTCGTTCAACGACGACCGATGCGTGGCCCGCACGGTTTCTAAACAATCTAGATAATATTACGAGAGCTAATAAACGCCCATTTATGTTCGTTCCTTAAATCTCAGATAGGTAAATTAATAACACTAACATGTATTGTACCGTATACTATATAAATATGATTTTATATTTTTATAATGAATTAAGTTAATCCAATTATTTTACCAATTTTTTAAATAATAAATGTTATAACTCTGAAGTAGTTCCGAGCAGTTTGTTTTTTGAAGAAGAAATAAACCATTCGGAATCAGCACCATCTGTCGACAATGTTCATGATGGAGAATTATTAGCGGAATTCGTAATGTATAAAAGCTGAAGGATTCCTGTTTTCGCATATATAGGCTGTATAGTGTATACGTAGACATTAGTGAAGTTCTTTGACATTTGAAACAATTCATTATTATTTCTTGTAAAATGGTCTACTGTAAAATGGTTGTTAATTTATGAAAAATAAAGTAATGAAAAATAAGAAAAATTTGCTAATAAAGTAAAACCATATCGTAAAAGGATAAAAAAGGATAAAAAAAACTTATCAATAAATAATTGTACAAGGATATCATTCAGCCCTATATATATATAATTGTGTGTGTGTGTGTTTTAATAAATGTACAGTATTCGACATCTTTTGAAATATTGAATGAAATACGTATTAAGTACATAAAAATAAAATACACCTTATATTCTGATATTTATAATGAGTAAATAAATAAATTATTCTGTTTTTGAAAAATAGCATTTATATTTAGATTTCAATTCGATTGTAGAAAAACATATTTATTTTACCTATTTACAAATAAATTTTTGTTTAATTTATTAAAATAAAATAATGTGAATGCAAATATAATTTCACGGAAATATACGAAGAATTCGAAAATAAAATTTATTTTAAGGATTAATTTTCAAAAATTCAAATTTGTATGAAAGAATACGATGACCCGATCAATGCACTTGCAATTGCAAATTACACTAAGCATTGACGTGTAGGCATTCGTAATAAATAAAAATTAAAATAATGAGAAAACATTTCACCATTTGTTGCAATGACACTGCTTTAAAATTATAGAAATACGTGTTTGAGCAAGTATAAATGAATTTCTCGTATACATATGCGAAGAATAAAAATTTGTATTTTAGAAAACCAGTACAAACATTTAATATTCTATATTATAAATATAAATAACAGCTCCAAACACTTGTTTCGCTGACAACAGTTCTGCCTAGCACTTTTCACTCTAGATAGAGATCAATATTTTTGTAACTATTTACGTGTCGCTGTAAGAGGTATTCGATCGTTGAATTTTTTCTAGTTCTCAATTCGCGCACTATGTTGTCGTATCGTGCATCATATACTTTTGCAATATCCAAATTTAATAGCCTTATAACCACAATATCACTGTGGATATCCACATTTGAAACGAGTCCTTCCAAGAATTCAATCCTTAATTCACACATATCTATATTCGTGAAAAGTTGGGGCTGTAGAAAATCCACCAAGGTGTCCGATATTTGCGTCAAAATCAGATCCGTACAAAATTCTTCTACGATACCAGGCAGCCTTCTGCCGATTCTGAAGCCAAAATCTTTCGGAGATATGGCATCGTGGAGTTCTTGGCAGAAAATCAAAAGTATATAAGCATGAGGCTCCTTCCGTGGTGTTAAAATAGACGAAAAGATTCTCAATGCGCATTCCGTTAAAAACGATCGACCATCTTCCATCGAGGATACCTTCGCTACGTCGCTGAAAAATGAATGAATGACGAAGTTCGATGGGTAAAATCGAATATTTTTCTCATCAGCCTGATTCCACTTTTCGCAATGTTTCATAAGCAATTTTCGTACGAAATCAAATCTGGCATGTAACTTGTCACCCGCTGTTAAAAGATACACTTCAATCATGAATTTGTTTATAGATCTAAAAATACATAGATTACTAAGTTCAGCTAAGAAGTATTTTCTGATTGTTTCTTCCAGAAATTGTTCCGATAAAGTTTTCGCGCCCTGTGGTCCAATGCTATCCAGCAGAAAACAGGTTATTACATTTGTACGTTCGGATGTTAAACCATGCTTCTTTAAGTAATCGATCTTTGCCAGCAAAGTCTCCACGATTTCGCCAAGGTATTTACTTTTTACAGAAATCAGTTTCAATAGATCTTCGAAAACACTTTCATCATCTATTGTTAGACTAGAAATGCAATCTATCATGAGCTTATGCATTTCGTCGTTTTGTCGTTCGATATAAAGATCACGAATATTCTTCAGTAATACTTCTCTAATCGATTTGTGCTTTTCACGATTCCACGAATCTTCCAAAAATTCATTAAGTTTATTTTTTGGTGCAACCAGGCACACTAATCGAATTACTTGCTTTTTAACGGATATTGTTTTGTCAGCAAGCTCTTTCGCAAAAGTGATTACTTCACTTACGGGAGTTCGGCGTGCAACATTTTCCAACGACTTCAAGGCCAACTGCATAAAATCGCTTTGACAAAATGTTGATAGAATGCGCAATGGTACTGGTGGATTGACATAACTCACGACACTTGTTATTTCTCGCATTATTGTGTATTGAGCCTTCGCACTTTCGCTGTTGGTATCGATGGCGGATTCCGTTGGTGTAAACGGTTGGATCAATTGGGCGAACGTATCACCATCCAAAATACTTGCTAACACCCGAATGCTACCAATGATTGTAATTTCCTCCAAACACTTCTTGGTAAATTTTACAGGAATGTCATTATACCATATTGTTGCTCTTACAAACCTGTTTACGGCGCGAAGCTTCCTTCGATCGGTTGTATAAGTTGAGGATCTTCTATATACCAAATAATTTTCTCGACACAATTTAAGATACTTCTCCCAGTTATTTAGAATGTTATTATAATCCCGTTTTAAAAGTCTTAAAGCCTCACCAATTTCGATTTCTTCAGTTTCGTTTCTTTTTACGGAGTCGTATAAGTCTGGATCGAGCTTTTTCACATAATCTCTTATACAATTTAATTTGTTAGGATATGTTAGTGATCCTGCTTTTGAAATATCAATAATTCTCTTCACTAACCAAGGATAATTTTTAATAGATAAACCTCCTCTCAGCGATTCATTCGCTAATAGTGAAGCATCGCGTTTTGATTTCTTTTTTACATTTTGTTGATTACATTCGTGTATCGACATTACTAATTGTACAATGGTAGTGAGCAGAGTAGGCTCATCTTTCCATACAGTATGATCTTCGGGATATTGAATTGGAAGCAATGTCAAGCATTGATCGAGAAAATATTTATCAAACCCATTACGAGCATTTTCGATAGTCCACGATAGGAAACAATTTCTCGTTACCCGAATTTCCAAAATCAACTTCATCGCATTGTCAAAATAAGATTTCAGCATTAAATTATTCTCAATGGGTTTTCCTTCTGTTTGAATGAACAAAAACTCAATGTACTTTTCCAGTGCCCTTTGTACGCCATCTGAATCTGTTCCAATTTCATTTTTTATATACGCCCTCTGAATAATTTCTCTCAATATGGTCCAAATCGTTTCAGTTGAATTTTCAAGATCAGAAAAATTATATAAACGTCCAAGCAACCATCCCAACGTTCTTCCTTGTTCATTTCTATGCCGTTCATTATAATATCTGAGTACATCCAGCAATGCTTCTTTGTTATCGTTTACTTTACAGCAATACAACATACACCCAAGCAATCTCTTTCTGTCATCGAAATTAGACGATTTGGATATTCTTTCCTTAAATATCGGGATCGCTTCATTTACGGGAAGGAAACATCTCCACTCAGTATCATATGAAAATGCCCAGTCTGGAGAAACTTCCAATATGCGTCTCGTATGCTTGGTTCGCTCCTCAGCAGGGAGAGCGAGTAATACCTTTCTCGTTACTCTTTTTAAATCGTCGAACAGTTTTATTTTATATTTTTCTTCAAACGTTGTTTGCAATAAATTAATTTTTTTATCCTCGGGATAATATTTCAGATAACTTAACATGTCATTAACGCAGAAATCCATCAACTTTTCCGGGAAAAGATTTGCAAACATAGTCTCGAATTGCGCTAAAGTCAATCCGTTGCAAACACGTTCAAGTGGCATAATTTTCAGAAAAATCCTTGGCTTATTGATTAAAATATCGGTGACATTATTTAGGAATAACGACGTTCTCGTAGTGCCAAGTTTCAACGGCATCATTGGACTTAATTCATACAACTCGACAAAGACATTGGCATGACCACGAATCAAACGAGGTAAGAAAGAATCGTAGTTATGTAATTGTATGCTGTGCAATTCCCGGTCCCTTTTATTGTTTTCATTATTTTTGTTCCCTAATTGAAGATATCGGATCACTAAATTCGGATATCTGCGAAAGAGCGACCGAATCAATCGATTCGACAGAATCATTTTATATTTAAGAATGGCGTCGTATATAAAATCTTCGCTGCATGCCGCTAACAGTGGCGTTGCATATTCGATTCCGATGACGTCGACAAAACCATTAAAAAACTCTTCCGCCAATTCCGGCTCTTTTCCTGTTAAGCAGACCGCCAAATTTGATATTATCTTTGTTCTTGTTTTTATTGAAATATAAGGTAATAAGTGCTTAGAAAAGTACTTGAAATTGACAATGGATTTGTTTTTTCCGGAATAAAACCATTTGGCCCGAAGAGCCTGCTTTACTACGCGAATATCCGTCGACTTCAAAGCGGTTATAACGGCATCATGCTTTTTTAACCTTTTACCGACGATGATTTCTATTAATGGCACTAGCGATTTTGGTATGTTCGGAGACTCTCCGATGCTAGCAAAATCACCACTTTCCTTGACCCCATCGGTGAGTCGACGAACGATGTTATTGACTTCACGATATTTCTCTGCCGGTGTCCGTCCGTTTATCTCCTGTATCGCTTGAAGATAGGATACTTCAAAATCCATTTCGCACGATTTGAGGATCTTTGGTCCAAATCTGAAAAATAAAAGCAATATCATATCTACAAAGTATAAACGGGTATAAATAAGATATCGGTGCTCGATTATGTCACGCGATAGTACACGAAAAAACGATTGCCGTTTCCGTTCGATTTGAAGAGGAAATTCCCATCACTATGTACATACCAAAATTACAGTGAAAAATGTAATATTTACTAACGTCCGTGTTAATAGACAAATAAAATAATACAAATAAAAAACTAAAAGGCTCTAGCCGGGTAAGCGTAGCGAAATTGCTCTCCCGTCATTATAGTGCATCTGACCTATCTATGGTGATGAGTTTGTACTATAGAATTAATAAAATTTCAGCCCCCTAGTGTACCCCTGTGCAGAGATACGGGGAAAACAGCATGATGAGCCTCACCTGCAATGATTTAATTTAATAAATTTCGTTTAAATGTGAAATCGACCTCCTCAAAAATACCAACCAAGGAATCACTTCGAAAAAAATTGACTTCTTCCTTTTCAATTAATTTTCTTACAAGAAGAATTTTTTGGTGAATGATACCGAAAAAATAGAAATAAAAAGCGCATTTTTAAATATAGTTCAAAATACGTCTGGGCCTATTTTGTTTATTATATTCAAAAATTAAATCATTTTTTTAGCTTCAGAGCGAAGTCAGAAAGCAAAAAAAAAAACTAGGCTAGAATTATTGATTGTAAATTCAATTACGACGCATCATTGTCCTTAACAGCCGAGGGTAAAGTAGCAAACCTATAAAAATACTGATTTTACTTTGTTTCATTTTCCGGCTCTAAAAATCCTTATCTAACTTGATTAAAAATCATTTTATAAGTTAAAATTATTTGATTTTTCTAAGCTTTTATTTCTTACGTATAATCACACGATTTTATTAATAAATAATTGTGTTATGCCAAACACATATATATTCATTCGACTGTTGGAAAGTTTATTTAAAAAATAAGAATACTTACATGTTGTTTCTTTTAGTTTATTTTCATGAAAAAAGTATTGCTAAACTACTTTTGTTAATAATCGAAAAAGTTTTTAAAAAACTCTATTCTAAAGTAATTAAATACTTTATAATATTATATTCGGATTTATATTTAATCTGTATATTAATCTCGAAAATCTGGTGCAGCACAAAAACAAAGAGGTTGTCGACACATAGGGCTAAAAAATGTACCCGTTTTTATACTTGCACAATTTGAATGTACGTACGACTAGGTTATAAAAAAATAAATCGTGTTGCCCAAAAATCAAGGTATATACGCCAGAACAATCGGACATATGTCTGCCATACATATTTGATATATGTCTCTAAAATATTATTTTTCATGTTGTTTCATGTATAATAAAGTGGTAAAAGTTGCTCTTAATTAATAAGTCAAAATTATTCATAAATATATTAAATTTAAAAAAATGATTAAAAAATCACCAGAAAGACGATTTTAAGCTTTAATTATATAAATAGAATAATTTGTTAATAATGTTTCTCAAAAGGAAAATCAACTCTATACATTTATTTACACATTTACATGATTCCCGAAGGTGAATTTCATTTCCATATAAATTATGTCATAAACAAAATGTAATTTAAAAACATGTTATAATCATATTGTAAATTAAATTGTATATTAAATTATTTATTAATTGTACAAGATATCATGTTTAAATCATATAATATAGATGGAATATAATACTAAATATAATCTCTATCTTCCTCGTCGATATCTTCGTTTATACATGCAACAGTTTTAACCTCACGAAAAAGTTTTGATAAGATTTCCGCGGGTCTGATTATCTTCGAAAGATATCTTCCATGTGACATATATAATATATTATTGCTGTTATATGTGCGCAACAACCCACCGTACGGTTACCGTTGGCACAATTACAGCAATAACGCAGAATAGCTAAACGAAGATTATAGATATAAATTGTTTTAAAATATTTTCTACCAAATTTGTTTGTCCTGTACACAAACCTTTCTATATCGCGACAGATTGAAATTCAACATCATACATTCAGTTATTATTTGTATTTTATGTGATGCCAATTTAACTTTTAATATATAATATCATCTTTCCACAATAAACTAAAACTTGTTTCTTTAGATTGAAATCATATGCAAGTATTGTCAAATAATAAAAGAAAGTTAACCGAAAGAGCAGTGTATCTTTTTACATTTAAAAAACATTATCTATATCTGTGTATATATAAAATATACTTATCGGAATGCTTATTTATAAATATTGTATGTGATATAATCTTGATACTCAATCATTAAAGATGAATGTGTATATACGTGTATATATAAATAATAGAAAAAATTTAAAATAAAATAATTATAAAATTAGTTTTATGCGGCTTTTTTTAAATATTGAATGTCTACTAAAATTTTATGTATATATGCAGAAAATTAATATGATAAAAGTTAACGAAAAATACGAATTTCTAATAACAATAATAATGTACTGCACAATTACTTTATCAGTAATTCATGAAAAAATACTGACAATGTTTTCAAAATCGAATAAATTTAATTGAAACATTCACTACAAAAATTGTATAAAGACATTAATTTATGCCCAAGATACAAATTTACACATTTAATCATCGTTACAAATAAATGTTAGGCAATTATGCATTAAAACATAATACGCCTCAGAGTCAATTATAACCATGTAACATTGTAAACGTTAATCTGCAGCATGCTCGATAAACTTTAATATTGTAAAATGAAAATGCAAAAACATGAAAATTTAGGTCAACGTATATTTTTCTGATTTAATTTAAACTCAGGAATTAAGTTGCAGGCTCAAAAATCAAATAAAATAAATTATGAAGGCAAATATTGCAGTAGACGGTTAGTACACGAACGATAAGGGAATACGAAATATGTTTAAGTGCCGGCTTTTATAATTTAATAATAGCAATTATTTTTTCTTTGCAATATGAAACAATAGTAGAAAATACATTTATTTATTTTACATCCGCTGTGTTTTTGTGTAATGTCATGTTTTATACGGGCCTTGTTAAATTTAGACATCATTTTTTAATCTATTTTCATCATGCTGTTTAATTCCTGACATATTGCGTAAATTTCAATTTACATAAAACAAAAACAATTATTTTCTGTCAACATAATTCTTCACTGATTTCAAAGTGAGAACTCAGTACTTAAGGATGGACACATATATGCTCTCCTCATATTAGAAGTAGTTCAATTTTCCGTCAGAGGAACGAATAAATAGATTTACATAATTTGGATATTCCATCAATTTTAAACATCATTTTAAGTGTATTGAGAACAAAATGACCAATGAAGTGAACTAAACCAAATATAAACGTTAAAAATATATAAACAATAATTATAGTTTTATTAAGCTTATAAAGGAATTTTAAAAATATATATCAAATATATAATATAGATATATAATTATGTATATCGAATTAAGAAAGTTAATTCAAAATGTTCCTTCCGCAATAATAATAAATAAAAAAAAAAAAAAAACAATTACACATAATTCGTATGTAATTATTTAATAACCCAAAAATCTATTTCACAATTATAAAAGACCGTAATAAAAGTAATCGACCGTTCACTAATGGGCATCGTCGTGAGATTTGTGGAAAACGAATAAAGGGGAGCGGAATGATACAGGAGCAAAACATGTTTGCGCGTAACACAATAAAATCATATATCACAATGTAAACGAGCCACAGAATACCGTGTCGTTATACGTGGGATATTTTTAGCAGTAGCAGCCTGTGCGCTCGAGGCTGTGTTTATCACTAATCACAGTTGATATGGGTCTCCGTCAGACTTATCACATCGCGCGGGCGCGCGCGCGCGCTCGCTCGCTCGCTCTCACTCGCGCATTACCACCGCGTATATGCACAGGGCCAATATTTGTCATGCGAGAATACGTTACGTGTCGTACACACCTATAGCGTTTTCGGCAATTTGCACTTTGTCCGGCGCATGGATGTGGTCCGGCTGTTCGCAGTGGCACAAATAAAACGGCGTATTAATTGACATGAGTCACTCGCAGCTTTCGAGGTTATACTACCGCTACTATTTAGGCGTATCGACTTATTGAGTCATGCGAAATTGCAATTATGTACTCGAATAAGACGATCCGATCGATCGTGTTTTCGCGATCGGTCACCTTTACTGATTGACGATGATTTTCGAAACAACCGAGACAAGTCTCGCGTACATAGCAGCAAAACTGATACTTGTTTACTCACTTTTATAACGCGCCTTCCTTCCTACGCATGCGCTCGGATGGTCTCTATTTCCCTCTCCTTGGACAGAAGTCGAGACTCGAATGAACTGCCTGCTGTTCTATTTTGCACGCTTGTCTTTCCTGCACTGTGAATTTGAATGTTAAATGATTTGTTTCGATATTCGCACTTCGCTGCTGGTTCTTATAGTTGTTTTTTTCTTCTTCAGATAATATAGAATTAACGTTTGTTACATTAATCCTTTCGTTCTAGTGTTAGATTAATGTAAAAAAAATTACTCTACACTTTCTGACAAATTTTGACGTTGCGAATGAATTGGACAGATGTCGAAACATTTTTGACAGCCTTTATAGATTTCTTTTTGTTTTAACTTTGTTTCTTTTTTTTTTTTTGTACTTTTTACTTTTCTTTTATACTACAAAATGAATCGAACAATCTTTTTGTCAATTTTCTTTATTATATTAGTAAATTGTCTCATATATAAGAAAAAAAAAAAAGAAAATATGTTTAAGAAAAAATATTGTAAGAATAACATTCGTTTTTATAACAATGCGGTAAATACTGGTAGTATTAATTTTAGTGTCAATCGACTTAAACGTTTACACTTTTTAAATTGAATCTAATTAAATTTAATTAAATTCAATGCGGTCTCTTGTAAAAGAAATTTGTCTGCGATTGAAATCTACACAAAATTGTTACCGCACATGCGCAGTGCTAAGTTCGTTTTATTTAGTGAGTGTTAAAAATTATATTTAACTATAGTCTAGAATTAAACTCTAGGAAAGTAAATATTTTTGCAACTTAATTTATGAAGTTTTTTTCTCATTTCTCCAGTTTATCAACTTTTGTAAATTCACAAGTCTTTAGTTGCTTCAATCCACTGCTTTATCAGTATTTTAGTGACTTTTAAAAAATATATATATACACATTTCAACCCTTGTAAAAGGTCGCAGTTTCACAGAATGACTTTACCCGCCGATACGTTTCTATTTTAGAAAAGTATGTCCCTACTTCGATTCTTTTACATTTTATATGAAAATTAAAATTTGTATTTAAAATTAATTTTTAAAATAAATCAACAAAATAAAATTTAAAATTTAAAAATAATATTTATAATAAATTATCGATTTTTTTTTTAAATTGTCCATATGTCTTTTCGTCTTTTCGTCTTTAAGTTTATAATTAATTTCTTCTTCTATATTATCTCACTGTTTTCTCCCACTATAAAAAGCAATCAAAGACCTGGTTTGGATTAAAATTTTACAATTTAGTCAACCATAGAACTTTTACAATTTAATCAATTGTACAACTTTTACAATTTTATAAAAGTTCTGCAGAAATATGAATTAATGAAATCGACTGTATTCAGTATTTTTCTTAGTGGACTTTTGTAAAAAAAGTTGACAAAAAGATTAAAATATAACTTTTAATGAATTTCGAAATTTCAGACTATTTTAAGATACTTTTTTATGCATCTGAAACAATCCCTTAAAAATTATATTTTCTGTTTAACAATTCGTTCAAGCACTTTGTCAATCGATCCGTCATCTCGAATTTAGATAATAATTTGATTCAAAAATAAATTAGACAAATATTTTATGTATACCTGATTCAAAATGCAAGTAATTTTCGAACTGATTTTGTCTTATTTTTCACCAGAAAAATATTAAATAAATTGCATAATAAAAAACCTCGTATACAAAAATCACTTTCTCTACAAGTATAATTTCGATGAATAATTAACAAACGAATCATTTCCTAAATACAAAACCTTATAAGAATTATATTTCTTAACAGCCAACTATAGAAAAAGCCAGTACCATTGAGAGAAGCTATAAACAAAGATTTAATGTAATATTGTAATTATTGCATGTTAAAATATATAATTTTACATGTATAATTTAATTATACATGCATTTATGAAAGGTTAGTGATATATTTGTAACACTGCGGGCACTTTTCTCGATTTTGCGCCCTGGTAGGATGGTGAAATATACGGGCGCGAATATTCGAGCCTCCCGCCCGTTGAATTAAAAAATATCGTCTATGCATCACGTGCGAAATATCGATCTCCAACGAGTGCGATTGTCGCACTCGCTTCGCGCGTGTGTCAAACTCCACACTCGTGCAAAGCGATGATTACGCCCTTCATACGTGATATATACTATTATCATTTCGTTCGACATAAAAACGGACGTGAAAATTTGCGATTTTAAAAAGTAGAAATGCTGACATAAATTCATATATATCTTCTTTCAGTTCGATGGTTTGAGAGTCAATTTACATGCTGCCATATGCAATACATGGCCTTTCTTTCATCCGTATTTTATAATCCTGCCTATGACATCCGCTTCTTCGAGAATTCTATTTGGAGAATTCGTTATCATGAGTTTAGACCATTGTAAGTATATATATCCGGAGTAAAATCTGCAAAATCCTTCTTTGAATACACGTAATATGTATTGTTTATTGCATATGTACAAATGATTTTATCAAATTTAATTTTGAATATCATTCGTCCAACTCTATAATACTGATAATTATTTTACTGTATTATTAGATTGGCATTCAAAGAATTCAAGTCGGAATCACAACAGTTGTTATTGAGTTGTTATAGTTGAACTGTTATTTACTTAACGTTATTTTTTTTTCGCTAAATATAATAATATTCGAATATTACTTTCGAAAACACGAAAGCCATTATTTACATTCGTGACATTAACATGACATCTAAGACCCTTTACTCGAGTGAAATGCGCCGATCGCTATTATAACTTTAAGTCACCATGGTATATTCACAAGAATAAAAAAATTAATAGACTATATATTATTAAGTATTTTAAACAAAAAATGTTAAAGAAACAGCGGTAAAGTTTTTTGCTCTTTCTATTTTATGTGAAAAATTATCTGAAACATTTTTCTATTCAATCAATTTTATAAAGATATGAGCGAAATAGTATAAAGAGCATAATTATCGATATTCATGAGTGTGCTGAAGTTTGTCACACCAGCGATGCGAGCAATCACACTGGATGGAGATCGATATTTCGCACGTGATTCATATACGATATCTTTTAATACGACCGGCGCGAAGCTCGATTGTTTGCACCCGTATAACTTTCGCTCAGTTATGGCGTGAAATCGAGAAAAGTGCCCTTTATGCGTTAAAAAATTAATAAACGGTATTATCGCCCAGCAGGCGATTATTTGATCGAAGGATGAGGAAATGTGGATAAGTTTATCCTAAATAAAATTTTTATGAATTCGGTCAAATATTGTTTAAGTAAGTGTAATCATTTGTTTCTATTTTTAACCGATTTCAAAAAGAAAAAAAAAGAGGGAGGTTCTCAATTCGACGGTATGTGTTTTCTTTTCTTATGTTTTTTACGCGTTCATTCCGCCAATTATGTATTGATTTTGATGATTCTTCTTTTTTTTGCTTGGTAGGTCAGACTTTAGAGGTGGTCCCATATAAATTTTATCGAAATTATTGATTCAGCGCTTTTTCAGAAAATCCACAAAAAAAAAGGCACGTACACAAATGTTTTGGTTTGAGGTACCCTTCAGCAATAGTTTTGATGAGGACTTTCAATCTCTGTTTTAATTAACTGTCATCACAGGAACATTATCCAATAACAAAGAACATTATTTATATATATTTTTCAATGTTTAGTGCGTATAGTATATTATATATATATATATAACATATTATATGTAAGGATTAATAAACATTAAAAATACACTTATTTCCCTCTAAAAATTGATAAATAAAATTAATTAAAAACAAAACAAAAAAAAAACCAAGACACCTATATATGTGCAAACTTAAACTAAAAAATAGAAAACTTAAACTCATAAGTAGAAAATAATATTTTTATATTATTTTACTTCCTTGCAAGAGCGTTAAGGTTATTAAGATACCTACTTGATTAACAGAGCCGCCACTCTGTACCTTTCGAAAGTTTGTTGCAATGGCAGGATGAAACGACAGTCCTTCTTGGCTAGCAACGACTCCAAAAATAACTGATTATAAATTGTAAATAAGTATATATAAGTGTTAATAATTTCGTTGATTGTCCTTTAACGCTCTTGCTTTGAAGTAATTAAAATATTATTTTCTACTTTTTAGTTAAATTTTGTATATATGTATATATATATATATATATATAGTCTTGTAGTCGGTTTTAATTTTATTATTAGTTGCAGTACTTATAAGTAACAAAAAATTATTTAATCGTTCCTAATAATAAATATTTTAATTACGTATCCTCACCTTCATGGTCTAAATTTTGTTTGTCTTATAAACAAAAAACAAAACAACCATACTCGTGAATTATATGTTGTATTAATTTATTAAAGCTAAAAGTAAAAACGGTGTTTTTAATTTAAGTTATGTTATATGCTTACAATCGTATATTCGAAAATAAATGACCAGTACAGTAAAGTGCAAAAAAGAGCCGACGAGTTGTTTTCAAAACAATTTGTTCTGTACAATAAATGGAATTCACTACATCGGCAAACTTACGTATACTAATAATATTTTTGAAATTACCTATATATTTTCCGCGAAACCAGTAAACAAAAATGTACGTTATGTATGATTTGTTCGATTTGCCCCAAAACGCTGTAAATCAAAGGTTAAATTAAGTTGCCAATGTAATTTGTATATCTATATTGAAAGAGGAGCGACTCCAAGCAATCCAGGTTTTGTAAATCTAACAACACTATTGTATGAAAAGCAAACGTCCCAGGTGGACAAAAATTAATTCGTTATTACGGCTACAAATTGTTCCAACTGTATTTTATAACGGCCTTAATTAAAGAATTAATTATGATAATAACTTAGATCTTAACGATTGTGAAATTAAATTATACCGACACTACCCTTAATGCTTTCTCTTAATGGTTAAAAAAAATACATCATCTTGAAAAAAAAACTCATAATTTGTATCTCAAAATTAAAAAAAAAAAAAAAAAAAACATTCTAAAATGCTACTTCAAGACATTTCATTTTTTTGTTAAAATAAAATTTAAATATAAACTAGGGGCCTCGCCCCTGCGGCCTTCGGCTGCCCACCCCACCGGGGGCTCCGCCCCCTGGACCCCTGGCGCGCTATCGCGGGTAGCTCGCTTCGCTCGCAAAGTTAACAGTGTTCGGATTCGCAAATTTACATTTGTTCCATACACATCCACACAATTCCATTGATAATATATCAAGCTGAAACGTATTAATAATTTCTATTTCCATATAGATTAATGTGCTTCTTTTTATATGTTTGTGTTATAAAATTGAAAATGAACATTTTCAAAACTTCTCACCATAGGTTGGACGAAATATTGCCTTAAGATATAACGATGAATTTAACATGCTAAATAACATCCCAAAAACTTGCGAAAATGTTTTTTGGTCATCCCCACTCTATTTTAGTATGGATAAATCACAAAAATCTAATCAGATCTAAGATCAGCCAAAACAGAAATTTGAAGAAAAAAAATTGATGGTTTTGCCCGGGCGGCCTTCGGCCGCCAACCTTCTTCCGGGCTCCGCCCCCTGGACCCTCGACGCGCTTCGATCGCAAGTTTTCTAACTAAATTCAGAAAGATAAACGATTAAAGTTTATCGGGGAAATGTTTTTTGTCTCCCCCCCCCCCTCCCCCCATTTTAGTATATGTATATATATCCCAAAATCTGATCAGATCGAGGTTCAGCCACGACATACCTTTAAAATAAATGTGAAATAGATCTGAACACTACTTTACACACACACACGCACACACACACACACACTCAGTCACACACATTCACTCAGAGGTTATTTCTGTCAATTTATTCGTGAATTACAGCTCGTCAAAAAAATTAAAATTCATTT